>VXAB01000657.1:47385-62508 GCA_013399175.1 Odontophorus gujanensis | reverse complement strand
CCCCCAAATGCCCTTACTTAAACACAGATCTGCTATGCTGTTTGCAAAAGCATTCTGCAGGGAAGTGTACAAAATACAAAGCGAAGAGGTGCGGGTGGGTTTTACAAAGGGAAAGGCATGTGTTTGCCAACTGGCTTAGAGAATAAAGCTCTCATTGATTAGAAATTTGTGAAGGTCGCCGCCATCTAGTGATGAGATGAAGATGTTGCTTAGAACTAAACGGCACCAAATTTCTACGTCCTTTCCAGCAGTGTCAGTATTCTCCTAGCATGCTAGATGCATCCTGAACCAGTGTTTTTTTTTGGTTTTTTTTTGGTATGTTTTATGGCATAGAATTCAACTGAGAATAGCAGAAACTTAGAGAAATTCAAGGTGTTTGTCCACGTGGACTGCTTTTTTTACTACAATACTTGAGAATGCTGTCATATAAATGATTGTATCTGAGTACTGTTATAGGTGGAAAATGTCAATCCTTAACTATGAAGTAAAAAAAGAAAAACAACAAAAAACTCTAAACCGAAAACATCAGCGTAACAAAAGTTATTCACAGATAAAATAAATGTTATATGTTCTCCTTTATAAACTGTCCCTTCGTGAAGCCCATGGACAATGTCACAGTTCTAGTTTAAGAAGAAAAGATGTAACTAAACGCTCTAACTACTTATTCATGTATCAGCAAATTATTTGAACCTTGTAAATTGCTAGGCATATGAGCTGTCCTTGGTGCTTTAATGTAGATTGAAAATGTTTTCAAACCTATTCAGTGTCACCTGAGCACAATATAAACAGTGCCCAATAGGTTTGGGGAATTTGAGTACTTTAGAAGGTCTCAGAATCTGCTTTGTCTATGGAAAGTATGTACCTGATCAGTGTCTACAAAGGTAGCTTTTCCATATTTACTATTATTGTCAGCTGACATGCTTCCTTGGGTCCCAACAGCTTCTGTTATTTCTTCCTAATGTCTTTCTTGTGCAAAGAGCAAAAGGTGTAACAAAAGGAAATGAAGCAATGGATGAAGCCAGGCTTTTGACTAAGTAGCTAGTCCATTAGAAGTGTTGCTAAAATAAGAAAAACAAAGCTTCTACTCTGCGTAGTAATTCAAAGCAGCTAAACAAACAAAAACTGAGGCAGATGTAAAGCAAGATGAAATGTTGTATAAAGGCCAGCAAGCAAACCCCACAGATTGCATGTATATTTGAAACCTAATGTTATGGGTATCCAACGATATGGCTTGCCTGGACTGCACTGAGTGAAGAGGTGTTGTCTTGTGCTGCGTATCACAGAATTATAGGGGTTGGGAGGGATGTCTAGAGGTCATAATGCAACCCCTTGCCAAAGCAGCTCCCTAGCCCAGGTTGCACAGGTAGGCATCCAGGTGGGTCTTGAACATCTCCAGAGAAGGAGACTCCACCACCTCTCTGTGCAGCCTGTGCCAGTGCTCCGTCACTGCACTGTGAAGAAGTTCCCACGCACATTTGTGTGGAACTTCCTATGTATCAGTCTGTGGCCATTTCCGCTCATACTACCACCACCCACTGCTGAGAAGAGTCCATCCTTGTCCCTTTGTCTCCTGCTCATCATCTATTTATAGATGTGGGTCAGATCCCCTCTGAGTCTTCTTTTTTCAAGGCTGAACAGATCAGGTCTCTCAGCCTTTCTTTCCTCGTAAGGGGGATGCTCCAGGCCCTTTATTATCTCTGTAGCCCTATACTGGACTCTTCCCAGGAAATACCTCTTTTGTACTGGTGAGCCCAGAACTGGACACAGTACTCCTGATGCCGCCTCCCCAGGGTGGAGTAGAGGGGGCGGATAACCTCCCTTGACCTGCTGGCCACGCTCTTTTTAATGCACCCCAGGATGGCCTTCTTGGCCACCAGGGCACACTGCTGGCTCATGGCCAGCCTATCATCCACCAGGACACCCAGGTCCCCCTCCTTAGAGCTCCCTTCCAGCAGGTCATCTCCCAACGTGTAGGAGTGCATGTGGTTATTACTCCCTTGGTGCAAGACTCTCTTCTTGCTCTGGTTAAAAATACAGATATATAATATCCAAAGATAAAATACACATTGTAGCAAATACAAGTAGCAGAACTCATACTTTCATATTTATATTAAAACATGAAAAAGAGCAGTAAAACCAGACAACTGCTGGATTATTTGACCTTGTTTTTATGAATCTAATGCATCAGTCTCATTGCAATCCTTACAGAGTTCTCATAGTATTCATCATATTTTTTTGATGAAATTTCACTCTTCCTGTACTTCATCCTTGAAAACAGTTGGTCACAAATATATGTACTGCCAAACAATGCTTACACAAATAAGATGTGATTATGAAGTGAGGGGTTTTTCTCTCTGGTAAGAGAGAGCTTATAAAAGCTTAGTGAAAAGACATGATCAGATTTTTTTAGTTGAATGTCTAATTGCAACTCTATGTTCCATGTGAAAATCTGGAGGTTTGTGTTTGTTGACTGAAAACAAAGTTGCAGATTAACAAAAAAATCTTTTTCCCTTATATCTTGAAATCTATTCTCAAATTCCTTCATTACTACAATAAGCATGGCTGTGTATATATATAANTTGACTGAAAACAAAGTTGCTGAGTGAGTGGGAAAAGCCACTGCTACGATGTTGGTGACTGATCCCCTAACAAATGATTAGCAGAGGAATATGTGGAAATGAGGCTAATTTATTACCGCTAGATTTTTGCTTTCCAACTGTATGGGAACTGTTGAATCATGGCCTGAACCACTGATTGATCAGCTGAGGTGAGCACTGAGTCAGCTGCAGGAGCACAGGTGAAGGCAATGCACTGTGTGACTGGAAGGGGTGGAATCTGGCTCCACCTCTCCCAGACCCCATTTAAGGGCTGACCACCACTGGGGAAGGATCTCTTGTTGGAGATCCCTCCCCTGTGGAGTTCCAGGTGAGCCTTGACTGTCAGTGATAGGTGAGCCTTTCCTAATTTACCAGTTGTCTTTATACCATCTGGATAAACCATACAAAAACATACTGTCCACCTTCATTATTTTATGTGGGTGCTATTCTTTTGGGGTATTCACCCTGCACCAACACTCCAGTTCAGGTATGGAGGCCCACTTGTTACTGACTACGGAAGAACTCCATTGACTGAGGTGAAGGTATTCCTTAGCAAAATTAATACATCATTTCATAGTACAGACAAAGGTTGTCATGTTCACTCCAGTGTGCATACATGCTTCTAAACCTTCTTAAAGGTGAAACAGAATTACAATTATCAAGCCTCCTGGCCTTAAATGTGCATGTTGCTGTTCTTAGGTCACTGTATTAGGGAAGAGGGGAAGTTCTTTGCTTCCTTTCCAAAGCTGGTTGCCACCAGCCTGACAAAATCTGATGACCTTTCTGGAGAAGGAACATAATTGGAAGAGTCATCATGATACTTAATATGATTCATTATCTCAGCATGTATCCCTTCAACAGCAGGGGCACGAAGGAAGAGCATCATCATAACAATGGCCTTGACCAATCTGCTAGGCTTCTGATCTCTCCAAAAGAAATTGTGCTAGCAGCATACATTACAGCAATCAAATTCAGTCTGCTTTGTACCACTTGCCTAAGTTTATTATAGCTGACTTTCTGATATAAAAGGCCTGTTGTCCAATCATCTATTTTAAATATTATGCTAGAGACAAAGCTAAATGGTACTGTGTCAACAAGTGGCTCAAATATGGTGCATGAAATAAGTCTTTTGGAGCTCCTTTTATGGAAAGAGATCACTGTTCTTATTTTCTTCCAGAGGTCATTTAAGGAGATTGTCTTTTTACTAATACTGAAAATATTATTATTATTTTTTTTTTGAATGATGGAATAACCAATCTGTCCACCTAAAATACTGGTACTACCCTCTATAAGAGTAACTGAAATCTGATAAACTNGTGCATGAAATAAGTCTTTTGGAGCTCCTTTTATGGAAAGAGATCACTGTTCTTATTTTCTTCCAGAGGTCATTTAAGGAGATTGTCTTTTTACTAATACTGAAAATATTATTTATTTATTTTTGAATGATGGAATAACCAATCTGTCCACCTAAAATACTGGTACTACCCTCTATAAGAGTAACTGAAATCTGATAAACTTTAAAAGTAATAGATTACAACTAAGGAGATTATTGAAGCTGAGGGCTGACAAATAATGCCAGAGACCTTAAAGGCCCAAAGTGAAATGTCCTCAGTTTCTTAATATGTTTGTGAAGACATAAGCAGTATCTAGAGTTAAAATAGCCTTAGCTGGTAATTCCTATTTCCAGTAATGATGTGAATGATAGAAGAGAGAGCATGCTGTTGAGCTTGTATCAAGCTGGAAGCAGTGCTCAGAATACAGAAGGATTGGTTGGGAATTCAAAATATGTTAATGATTTAGAAGAATCCTGTAGGCGGGGAGTAAAGAAACATTAGATAAACATTGGCTGCAATAAACATAGCATACTAGGAAAAGACAGGAATAGAACTAGGAGGGAAGAAGAAGTATCCTCTACCAACCCCATCTCTGGATGGGCACTCTCTTGATGTGCAACGTATTGGTTTTGAGCTCCTTCTGCTTGAGAGAGCCATTGAACCAAGGTATCCTGCTCTGTTTGAACTGGAAGCTTGCTACATAAACGTAGGGAAAAATGTCTTGTATACTTGTCTATAGAAAAAGGAAGTGATTTTTGTCTGTGAAACCTGTCCTCGTGCTTGAGCACATGCATTTTTTCCTGGAGAGCTATTAGCTGCTGTCTTGCATTGCACTGCTTAGCCTGCTGTCTATTGTCAATTGCACAACTAGATGCTTACTGTACGGTTACTGTAGGATCTATTTGATTTTGTACTGAATTTCATTATCAAGAGCTGTATACCTGTATAACTCTCAACTTCTGGTCCTTTGAGAAGACTTTAGAGAATATGCAGATTTATTTAGCTCATGTCAAGAAAATAACGTTATATATTTAAAGAAATTGGCCTATTTGTTGCTTGACTTCAAGGGCAAATATTTGACACTGATTGATTTTCTGTGGGTCTGTGACTTTCAGTGGTCTTATTCAGGTGTCCTTGTTTTCTCTTTTGACCTTGCATATATCTCTGAAATTCCCAGTCAAGGTAAAGCTGTGCAGGCTGCTTTCTGTAGAGTTGTCAAGCATGAGGGTTGCACTCTTCTTTAAGTATTTCTATTACTGGTTTTGCCAGTGGAATGTAGTAAGTCTAGTTATAGAAACCTGGTGACTCAAAAGGCAAACTGGATCATTCTGTTTTTTTTGCTTAAACTCTATTAAACAATAACTCTGTCAGCAATTTCCTGCAGTATGGAACAAATATAGGTTTTCTGGGACAAAAGGAGGACCTTGCATGGGGTTTTTAGTCAGAGCTGTGATACTTTCCCAATCCTAGCTGATGATGACTCAACATATGTTATTTTCTCATTCCTATATGTCAGAGACTGGAAGCAAAGTTCCATGTTTTAATGTACTTATTGTCACTGTCATTATGTTTTAGCTGGATTCATTTTACATAGTGTAGAGCCAAATGTTTGGGCCCTTCATCTTTTTAGATGGCAAGAGGTTTTAATACATTTTCAGGGTGAGATGTGCCAGAACCTACCACTTAACAGATTGTCTTTCACTTGCAAAACATTTAATCATTTAATTAAGCAATAATACATTAATCCATTAACGTGTGTCTTGGGTGTGCTGTGAAATACAAGACCAGAAGCAAAATTACTCCAGTCACTTCAGCAGTGCTTTTGTGCTTTGGTAATGCGCATCCTTGAGTGGCCAGTTGCTGTCATAATATGGGCTCTCTGAATCTGAAAGGGCTTTTTAAATTTTTTAAACATGTTTCTTTAATGTTTTATTGACTGCATTTCTCTCCTGGAAAAATAGCTTATTGATGTTGGCCTGTTGAGAGGTCCACATGCTAACTCTCTGCTGACCCAGGCTCTCCCCTGAGCTATCAAAATATATTTGAACTACCTTTTCCTAAACCTTGTATACTTACAGGTGAGGGGAAAAAAAATGCCAGATTGAAAAAATTCTGATGAAAGTAGGATCACAGTTAAAGGCCTAATCTTTATGTGATTTCTACTAATATATGAAAGTGCTATAAAATATCTAGGTATGCTATTTATATTATTCAATTTTGTGCCTTTCAGAAAGTATAGTAGGTATTTGAGTAGGTCTCACAAGAACTCTAAGTAGGTAAACTGAAGTATACAGAAATTAAGGTTGTATTTACCCTGGTTAACATATTAAAAAGAGTAATTTTGGCCCCTATGCTGAGAAAAGCAGAAAGTTTTGAAACACTTTGCTATTTTTTCTAGAGAGGATGGCTTCATCTGCAATTCCAGGGATTTATATACTGCATTTATCTTCTATAGACCCAAGTCTGAGTATCGTTTGGGCTCCATATCTCTGGGCCACCAAAACAGACTGACATTGTAAAATTAATATAACAATAAATCCAACACAATAATAATGCTTATATTATTAAAACGCTTTACTAGGGGAGTAGCACTGTACGTTCAACTGTTCATAGTCATCCATCCTGATGTCCTTCTAGATTTCCTTCATCCATTAACTTCTTAAATGAATACATTATCACGCTGAAGTATTATTGCTTCCAAGATGTTGAAAATGAATGTGTGCATTTGGGATGAGGTAACAGGAGGCATGAGAATGAGAAAGAAGAGAGAGATCATGCCAGTTTTCAGAATGAAAACTTTCATTCTGCTTCATTCTTCCATTTTCCAGTAGGATTCTTTTTTCTTTTTTCAGATTCTGCAGTGACTAAGATAATGTTGGGGTTTTAAATGTAGGTGTGAACAACACTCTACACCTTGGAAGCTGTTGTCTAGTTTCACCCATCCTGATTATATTTTGACTTCTGTTGATCTCAGCATTTCTTTCAGAGAAAAATTATCAGTTTTTGGGGTATGTATTATTTTCCAAAGTAGCACAAGAAAAATTAGCTTAGGAAAATAAAGACTTTTAATTAAGAACTTCTGAGTAATGCAGTTACTTGTGCCAGAAACAAAAACTTAACCATACAGTACTGTAAGAAAAGACTTTGTATCCATGATGCCATTTATCCGTTTCTTTTTTTTTGTTGTTCCCAAGAATATAGTCTATTTCTGCAATAATTTATAGACAATCTTTATAGACAATTCATGGGCTCTTTTTTGTTTCCTCTTTTCTAGAAGATTGTTGTTACCCCAAGTAATGTTTTCTGCACTTTTTTCTACCTCTCTGCACTGTCTGTTTGGATCACGTCTTTCTTGAAGTGCTGCACCCAAAACTAGACATCATGCTCTTGCTGTTGCCTTACCAGTGCTGAGTAGAGCTGAAGTCCCTGCCAAGGCAAGACAGAGTGGTTCACAAAGTACTTCAATCTATATCAACTGCTGGGAGTGTCAATAGGCCACTCCAACAGTCAAGACTCACTGAGATACAGGAGAGTCCTTGTCATGTTCCCTCCTTTCACCCACTCCTAGGAATGCACCTGCTGCTGTAGAGAGAAGCATGCTGTACTCCTCCATCGCTAGCTATGGATTATTCACAACACACTAAGTCAGAGTCAAGGCTGTAATGATTATCTAAGGATGACTTATTGTTGCCTTCTGTGAAGAGCAGAACACACCAATTGTAGTTGCTGAGTTTTCAATTGTACTTACCTCTTTGTATGTTGTCTGATGTTCCCAAGAAGCATTACGCATTTGATTCAGTGGTGTACATGGATAACTGTGATTAAGTAACTCGCTGGGAATGTGTATTCTAAAAAAAAAGAGGAAAAACCTTCCCTTCCTATAGTTCAGAGAAGGGAGCCTAATCTTATTTTCCAAACTAGAAGATCTTCGTGATTCGGACAGAGAATTTGTCCTTCACCCAACTTTGTTACAGTCCACTCCTTGAGGTAATTTCTCAAAATATTGTTTATATTACAATTGTTTTTTTTCTTATGTATTTGCATGTGATGGTTCTAGTTTTGAGTGGAGAGGCTGAATGTACCAGGAAGGATGACTTCCAAACGCCACTGATTTTCTTTTTTTCCCCAGCATTTTTATAGACTCTATATCAGGTTCAATTAGAACATCCAGATGCCTAGGAGTGAATTTGAATATCTATGATGGGTGGAACTGAGAACTGTCTAAATGTCACTGATTAATGATTAATTAACTGTAGCTCTTCCAAAATTTCTCTAAGGAATTAAAAGTAAAAATGCTCATAACCAGCTGCTGCATAGTGATTTTGACAGTACTTCTAATGGGATGTAAATCTAGAACTGAGGAATCCATGTCAGGAATATCTGTTTTTTATCAACTTCACCATTGAAGGTCAGTTGATCCAGTAAACAAATCAGGACAAGAAAGGCTTCAATGGACCTAGTCCATGCTTATAAGGTAAATGTAGGGTTTTTAATAGACACTGAAAGTTCCTTCTTTTATAGAGTTTTCTGATTTCTGACCAGTGATCGTGTAGACATCTTATATTTTGTCTCTGATTTTGTATCTGATTTAGAAACTGGCACAGAAATCCTGTGATTTTTTTTTCCCCTTGGTTTTAACAGGTGAAATTCAGTGACTTTGGCTGACATTTCTTTTGCAGCATCAGAATCATTCAGGTATGACATTTATACTGTATATAACCAAAAAAAAAAAAAAAAAGGTTGCCGCAAGTCAGAGATGAAAACTGACTAACAACTGTTTCTTCACATCTCCTCCATGTTGCTTCATGTTTTACAGACTTTTCTGGAAACTTGCTCATCTTCTATACAGAAGTAACTTACAAAAGCTTGCTTTTTTGAAATATACAATATGTACAGTTTGTATTTTCAGTAGGTAGAGAAGTTATTTTGAGCTCTGTTCTCTCTGCATTGAATGATTTTTCTTTCTGGATGCTCACTGTAGAGACACCCTGCTAAGCTAGCAGAGTCTGGAGTTCAGATCCAGGTTTAGGTCTGTTTTGCTGAGGCTGCATTATAAGGACAAAACAAATACAGTAAAGGAATTATTTTGACTAACTTCTTGTCAGAGTTCCCTACAATAATGAATTTGGTCAGAGGAGAACTGAGGATATTTTTCACCTCGTCTTAATATGGTCTTTGATAGATATCTTGTGTCTACCCTGATCAAAACTGAGCACTGACAGCTGCTAGCTGCTAACAACTACGAAGCATGCTTTGCAGGATTTGCTGCGGCCTATCTCAGAGGTGAGCTTTCTCGCAATTCCACCAGATGTCGCTAAAATCCCTAAGTAAAATAAATCTGCTGCCCGGCGTCAAGAATGATAAATAGGAGCGAGCTGTAGAAAGTTGAGTTCTGAGACACAGAAGAGACATTTTAGATCAATTCTGCAACTCTTCTCAGAATAGAAGTTGAATAAGGAAGGTTTAGTGTTTCTTGAAGCCTTTCTTTGCTGAAAATGTATCCCAGACTGACATGTTCCTAAATACTGGTTTTGTGGAAATAGCAGATGGAAAAGAGTATGAGCTCATGTCCAGTTTCTCTGTTGAATTGTGTTTATGCAAATCCAGAACTGACCTGTAAGCTTTGCTGAAGTGATCAGTACAAAAATTGCTCTAGTCTAAAAACAAAACAGAGTTTTTTAATAAAATAGAAGTATTTTCATTAATTTGACTCTGATCAATGTGCGCTCAGCCAGGGGTTATGCTAATGAGTAACAGGGGGACAAAAGGAACAGGTCCACGGAGATCTTGAATCCAAGGCACTTCAAACCTTAGGAGCCTCTAAACATAAGTCCTTTGTCAGACTGCTCCATTCTCCACTGCCCTTCTTCTTGGCCATAAGCATCATAATATATCTTTATGGGAATGTTCTGTTGTTTTCTTTGCTTTTCTTCAGAAAGAAGATCAGAGACATTAAAGACCTGAAGTCCTGTGGCTAAATCAATGTTGTTCATCTCCTGAACTCCTTTAATTGCTTGTTTCTACTGGAGTCAAATTGGGTATCCTTAACCACCATTTTGTGGCTTTGTATTTATTCTTTAGTGTTTATTTCTTAGGCAGCTTCTCATCCCATCTGATCCCTTCATCCTGTTTGTCTTCTGTTCTTAACACAGATCAGAATTAGTCTGGAATTCTAGGTAGGAAACTTGCCTTTATCTGTCTAATTTTTTTGGATTCTTCTGATGTGAACTTAGGCATAGGGCTAGTTTTAAGAACAGACAAATATACTTTAGTTGAGAGATGCTTTTGTGTTAAGGTTTTTTGTTTAATTTCAGTTTCTGCCTCAGTGTTTTTAGTGTCATCTTTTTCTGTCAAGAGAAATCAAATTGAAGCAACATGTCAGAGTATGCAAATCAACAGCAGTATACTCTTTTAAAATGTGTAATAGCTAAAGGGATGAGGTTCAGCATTTTAGCTACTATAGCTTTTATTCTATGAATTCCTATCAAGAACTAATATTTAAAAGTGTAAATGAGAGAAAAAATAGATTACATTTACTATGTGTCTTTTTAATATGTAAAACTGAATGTGAACAGAGATTTTATAATTAGATAAATGCATCATTCTTGATGCATTAGGATATGACTTGTGCTTAAGTAATTTCATCTGGAATGATGTCCCTCTCAGTTATGTAGAGAGCAAGAAGAAAGTGCTGTGGATGAAATTCTAGTAGTTCTAATGTTGAGCTGATATAAACCAGCATCTCAAGGTGAATGCTGCTTGAACTTACATCACTTCAACTCAAAAGGAGATATTCATTTTTTCTATTCCTAATAACAGCATTTACCTGATATAAAAAGTTAACTCAAGAAAAACAAAAGGAAAAAGGGGAAAAAATGTAGTCACTTGAATCTTGATGATATTGTGTTGTGCCACGAGGAATGATATGAATGACTGTATTCTAGCGTACTGAGCTGTAACCTTGCACTGTACCTGAATGCAGAACAGCCAGACACTGTCCTTTCTGTGACTGCCTCTATCACAGGCTGCTAAGAGCAGTTCCATGCCCACCCTGATAAGAACAAAGGTATCTGTGTGCCTAGACAAATTAATGCTGATGCTGCTAGAGGACACCTGAGGACATCTGCAGCACCTGGACACCAGAGACTAGGGAAAGCCCATGAAATACAATGGTGTTTTCTGATCTCTGAATGATTAAGATGTTCAAACGTTATTTTAACAGTTTTTGTTTTTCTCCTTAATGGAGCATCATATACACCTCCAGCTATTGTGTCTTTGGTTCTTCTGTGCTTTGAACTGTGAATATTTGCTTGTCCTTGGTTGAAATGAGATTTAATTAAATTGGGCAACATGCACTGTCAAAAAGCAGTGCTCAGTGGTTTGCAGTCATTGCAAAATGTGCCAAAACAGATTATTGTTCTAGGGCATCTGATATCTACTCCGTTTGTCTTGTTTCTGTTATACAACCAAGAACCTGCTCAACGATTTCTTCTGCCCATAGTTGGGGAGTAAATATTCTTAGGACCGGAGTGGGCCGAGAGGCATAGTCTTTATAATCACTCATGAACCTTGCAGTAAGAGATTAAAAAAGGTTTGTGTGGTGGAAAAACACCTTTTTCATCAAGACCAAAAAGCTTCCTAGGTCAGACTGGTTCTAGTGAAGTTGTTTACAAGTGAAACTGATGTGGAAAGGTCTTATTAGACCTTATGGTTTTACAGTTCACGCTCTCACTGTGGTGTGGGGCACCAAATTCCTTGCCTGACTTGCTTTGAAGAGATTCTGAAATATCTTTATTATCGGTTGAGGTACATTTAGGGCTCCTTGTCTTGCTTCATAAGGTATTAATTTCTTTAACTATGTAAAAAGAAAATCCTAAGCATGGCATGATGTTGAAGGCAATGTCCATAGTCACACTGACATCTCTTAACCATTTCTTAATCTGGGGTGGCCAACTGAGTTTATATGAGTTGTGTAGCTGAGCTGAACTTAAGTTTCAGCTCAGGATGGCAAACTGAGTTTGTTGTTTTGGCCATAAGGAGACCAAAGGCTAAAAATGTATTGCTGCTTTGCAGTCTTAACTAGTGAATGTACTTATGCTTTAATACTATATTGCAGTACTAACAGTCTCCAGAGTGCTTCACTCTCTCCCATTCTTTCAGCATCTTTGGAGTAGATGGTGCCAGTGAGATGCAGACAACATAACTATCAATGGAATCATTCAGATCTACTGGGTGGAAAAGAATTTATTCTGTCATTGAGACTTCAGTCTCGGAAAGGAGGTCTGTATTTTCCCCAAATTATCTCCTACATAATGACACCACAGTGAAGGATATAAGATCATAGAACTGTTTGTATTGGAAAGGACATTTTAAAATAATCTAGCAATGAACAGGGACATCTACAGCTAGACCAGATGAGTTAGAGCCCAGTCCAGCCTGATGCTTAGTGTCTCAAAGGGACAGTGCATTCATTTCCTCCCTTGGCAACTTGTTCTAGTGCTTCACTACCTTTACTGTAAAAAGAAACAAACAAAAAGCAAACTTTTTCCTTATATGCAGTTTAAGTCTTCACTCATTTAGTTTGAAACCATTTCCCCTTGTCTTATCACAACAGATCTTGCTGCAGAGTCTGTCCTCTACTTTCTTATAGACCCTCCCTTTAGATATTGAAAGGTGGCTATCAGATCTTGCTGGGGTCTACTCTTCTCCAGGCTGAATAGAATGAGGTGGGAGGTCCACCCGTGAAGTTTTCTAGGGTGAGGCAGTTGACTGTATACTTCAAAACTGCTTCTCCCAGGAAGGACAGAAGAGTGATTGTCATAGGCAACTCCTGAGAGCAGTGGAAGACTCTATATCTCAGTCCAGCCCTACTTGCAGGGAAGCGTGCTGCTTCCTTGTGGCCTGGTTGAGGGATATTTCTAGGAAACTTTCTAGTCTGATTTGCTCCCCTGATTATTATCCTGTATTAATAGTTCAGACTTGCAGTGCTGAAGGTACTGTGATAAGCCTGAGGTTTGTCAGAAAGGACTTCAGGGGACTGGGGTTGTTGGTGGATGGAACAGGTGTACATGTTGTATTTTCCTCTCTCCCTTCAGTAGCAGGGAAGGACACTAAAAGGAGCAGGAAAACCCATCTCATAAATACATGACTGAGAGGCTGGTACAAATGAAGTGATTTTGGTGGTTTTTTTTGTTTTTTTTTTTTTTGGCTGTAGATGAGTCTCACCGGTCTCAAGGGGGGGAGATGGTTCCTGGTCTAAAAGCTGGCAGGGCACATTGAGAGGGCTTTAAACTGGGTATGAAGAGGGAAGGGGATAAAGCCATGCCCTCTAGAAATAAGCTTAGAGGAATGATGATGGAACTGGCAGTGAGGCAAGAGGCTAAGCTGAAGTGCATCTACACCAATGCTCACGATGTGGGCAACAAATAGGAGAAGCTGGAAGTTGGTGTGTGGTAGGCAAACTATGACTGTTGCCATTACAGAAACGCTGTGGGATTGCTCCTGTGACTGGAGTGCTGTTTTGGGTGGCTACAAGCTCTTCAGAAGGGGAAGGCAAGGACAGGAGGTGGTGATGTCTCTCTCTAACATAGAGAGTACTTTAATGCTGTTGAGCTTGGGTGGGAATTATAAGGTTGAGTATCTATGGGTAAGGATCAGAGGAGGGCCAAAAAGGCAGAGATCCTAGTAGAGGTCTGTTACAGATCACCTAACCAGGATGAAGAGTTACTTGGGACTTCTGGAGGGTGTACTTTAAACTGTTCAGGATGCTGGTAGGAGGAGTCCCTTGGGATTCAGTCCTGAGGGGTAAGACGGTCCAGGAAGGCTGGTTGCTCCACAAGAAGGAAGACTTAAAGGTGCAAGAGCGTGCTATCCTCCTGTGCTGCAAGATGAGCTCATGGGGAAGAAGACTGGAGTGGATGAATAGGAAGCTTTTCCTGAGGCTCCAGGAGGAAAAGAAAATCTTCCTCCTGTGGAAGAAGGGATAAAGAGCTTGAAGAGTACAAAGAAGTTGTTAGGATATGCAGGGGGAAAATTAGGCAAAAGCCCAGCTTAAACTCAACTTGGCTGACGAGGTAAAAGAGAACAAAGAACTTTTGTACAAGTGTATTAACAATAAGAGGAGGGCTAAGGAGAATCTCTGTCCTTTACTGGATGCAGCAGGGAATGTGACCACTTAGAATAAAGAAAAGGTTGAGTTTCTCAATGCATTCTTTACGTTTATCTTTAAAAGTCAGACCAGTTATCCTTGGGGTACTCTACTCTCTTACCTGGTTGTCTTGGATGCGGAGCAGAGTAAACCTCCCATGATTCAAGAGTCTTACTACTCTATCTGGAATACTAAAAGTCCATGGGACTGGATGGGATCCACCCAAGGGTGCTGAGGGAGCTGGTGGAGGTGAGAGTCAAGCTGCCTTACACCATTTATCAGCATTCCTGGTCAACTGGAGAGGTCCTGGAGGATTGCAGGCTTGCCAGTGAGACTCCCACCTGCAAGAAAGATTGTAAAGAGGATCCAGGTCTGTTAGCCTGACCTTGGCACTAAGGGAGGTTATGGAGCATTTCTTCTTGAGGGAGATCACACAGTATGTGTGGGGAAGCAGGAGGATCAGGCCCAGCCATCAATGATTTCATGAAGGATGTGTCCTGCTTGACCAACCTGATCTTCTGTGATCAATTGACCTGTCTGGTGGATGAGGGAAAGGCTGTTGACGTGGTCTACCTACAGTTTGGCAGAGTGTTTGACACTGTCTCTCACAGAATTCTCCTAGAGAAGCTGTTTCAACAGTTTAGGGGCTGGTTGGGCCTGGTTCTGTGAGTAATGTGGTGGGAGGGACCTGTGCTTGGGGGACGAGGGAAGAGGGGAAAGAGTAGGGAGATAGGCCTAAAAACAAAACAGCGACTGTGATCTGAGGAGGAAACTATTTACTCAATAAAATAACACACTTTCAATTGGAACTGAAGCTAATAAAATAAAATGTGTCCAAAAACTGAAGATGTTACCATAATGCAGAAGGTGAGATGGCTAGGGAGTACGCACACTGCAGAGATGAGTAGAAAAGAAGTGATGTCACACAATTTGCAGTCTTATCTTTCCCTCTGAATGGAAAATGGAAATGGAAAGTCCTCTGGAAAATGTAGTTTTCATTCCCTTCTGAGACAGATGTATCTGGAACTATTGGCAATCCACAGAA
>VXAB01000657.1:0-43624 GCA_013399175.1 Odontophorus gujanensis | reverse complement strand
TTGCTCCTGTGACTGGAGTGCTGTTTTGGGTGGCTACAAGCTCTTCAGAAGGGGAAGGCAAGGACAGGAGGTGGTGATGTCTCTCTCTAACATAGAGAGTACTTTAATGCTGTTGAGCTTGGGTGGGAATTATAAGGTTGAGTATCTATGGGTAAGGATCAGAGGAGGGCCAAAAAGGCAGAGATCCTAGTAGAGGTCTGTTACAGATCACCTAACCAGGATGAAGAGTTACTTGGGACTTCTGGAGGGTGTACTTTAAACTGTTCAGGATGCTGGTAGGAGGAGTCCCTTGGGATTCAGTCCTGAGGGGTAAGACGGTCCAGGAAGGCTGGTTGCTCCACAAGAAGGAAGACTTAAAGGTGCAAGAGCGTGCTATCCTCCTGTGCTGCAAGATGAGCTCATGGGGAAGAAGACTGGAGTGGATGAATAGGAAGCTTTTCCTGAGGCTCCAGGAGGAAAAGAAAATCTTCCTCCTGTGGAAGAAGGGATAAAGAGCTTGAAGAGTACAAAGAAGTTGTTAGGATATGCAGGGGGAAAATTAGGCAAAAGCCCAGCTTAAACTCAACTTGGCTGACGAGGTAAAAGAGAACAAAGAACTTTTGTACAAGTGTATTAACAATAAGAGGAGGGCTAAGGAGAATCTCTGTCCTTTACTGGATGCAGCAGGGAATGTGACCACTTAGAATAAAGAAAAGGTTGAGTTTCTCAATGCATTCTTTACGTTTATCTTTAAAAGTCAGACCAGTTATCCTTGGGGTACTCTACTCTCTTACCTGGTTGTCTTGGATGCGGAGCAGAGTAAACCTCCCATGATTCAAGAGTCTTACTACTCTATCTGGAATACTAAAAGTCCATGGGACTGGATGGGATCCACCCAAGGGTGCTGAGGGAGCTGGTGGAGGTGAGAGTCAAGCTGCCTTACACCATTTATCAGCATTCCTGGTCAACTGGAGAGGTCCTGGAGGATTGCAGGCTTGCCAGTGAGACTCCCACCTGCAAGAAAGATTGTAAAGAGGATCCAGGTCTGTTAGCCTGACCTTGGCACTAAGGGAGGTTATGGAGCATTTCTTCTTGAGGGAGATCACACAGTATGTGTGGGGAAGCAGGAGGATCAGGCCCAGCCATCAATGATTTCATGAAGGACGTGTCCTGCTTGACCAACCTGATCTTCTGTGATCAATTGACCTGTCTGGTGGATGAGGGAAAGGCTGTTGACGTGGTCTACCTACAGTTTGGCAGAGTGTTTGACACTGTCTCTCACAGAATTCTCCTAGAGAAGCTGTTTCAACAGTTTAGGGGCTGGTTGGGCCTGGTTCTGTGAGTAATGTGGTGGGAGGGACCTGTGCTTGGGGGACGAGGGAAGAGGGGAAAGAGTAGGGAGATAGGCCTAAAAACAAAACAGCGACTGTGATCTGAGGAGGAAACTATTTACTCAATAAAATAACACACTTTCAATTGGAACTGAAGCTAATAAAATAAAATGTGTCCAAAAACTGAAGATGTTACCATAATGCAGAAGGTGAGATGGCTAGGGAGTACGCACACTGCAGAGATGAGTAGAAAAGAAGTGATGTCACACAATTTGCAGTCTTATCTTTCCCTCTGAATGGAAAATGGAAATGGAAAGTCCTCTGGAAAATGTAGTTTTCATTCCCTTCTGAGACAGATGTATCTGGAACTATTGGCAATCCACAGAACTGGAGCATTAACTTTAAATCCCAGTGCACTATGTGGTGTTGTGATGTGGAATACTGACAACAAAAATCATAAGACCATGACAAGCTGGCAGCCTGTGGTTTGGACAGATGCACTCTTTGCTTGGTAAAGAACTGGCTGGATGGCTGGGCCTAGAGTGTGGTAAATGGAGTTGCATCCAGCTGGGGCCTGGTCACAAGTGGTGTTCCCCAGGGCTCATTATTAGAGCCTGGGAATCATACCACCATGTTTCAGTGTCAGCAACATGGTTGTCTAGAAATATGGCCGCTTCCAGGTCCTACTATTTGTTTCCCAAGTTGTGTTCATTGATCTGGGCAGCTTGTATAGCTTACAGTATTATATCTCTTCCTACATATAAACTGTAGTGAGCTGAGAACTATTTCCCGTTTTCTGTCTATATTTCTGAAGAGATTTCATAGAAAAACCTGTCATTAGCCACCTTCATAACAGAGCCTAATACAGACATTGTCTGTAAATGTTTTAATATAATAAATCATATGTCAAGTATTAACAGCAATGCATTGTTTGTCTGCTTTTTTTTTTCTTTTGGAACTCTAAAAATATTAAGTACACATTAAAGCTAATAATGCTTATATGAGAAAAATATACTAAGGTCCTAAAGATAAAGCATGTAAGTAGGATGGCAAAAAAAGCCCTACATCTGCATTGTATCTTAAGAACAGAATTAATTGCATGCCATTTCAAAACCTTGAGATACCTTAAAATCTGCTTTTGTATTATTTATACCCTCCTTCCATCATCTCCTTAAAAGAGATTGAATAAGTATTCAATGAAACAGACTCTGTAAGATAGTGACAAGTCCTTCACAAAGTTATTGGGGTGCATCTTGATCGATAGTAGCTACTGCAGTGAGACGTAGCATATCATGATTGCTGTAGGTGATGCAGGAAAGGCCTGACAAGCAATGAAATAACTATCTGTAAATAAAAGTATGCTAGTGGAGGTAGGATCACTGTAAACAGAAACAGTACATGTTCTTTTTCAGCTGAGCAAATATCTGTCATGCAATGCAGCTGACACAGGAGTAGCATTAAGCGATAGGATCAATAAGATAGTCAAATCATTAACATTTAAAATGGTTAGCTGAATTTGTTTTAACCTCAGAACAGCAGTTAGTTTTAGAAAAAAGTTCTTTAACAGTGCGGATGATTTAGGGTAGAATGCTAGTATAAATGCTAGAATAAGCATTTACTAGTATATAAGAATAAACAAAAGCAGTGTAAATTTTCTTGATGCTTTCCTTGTGTAAATATTTAACATGTTCTATTGTTCTGACCTCTGGACCATTAGACAAATAGACACAACAGAAACTAGGAAAAATGGGCAGCCAAGCTACCTGCACGGTTAGGGTGTTATGATATACTGATTATGACTAAGATGCCTATCTTTCAATATTTAATCAAACCTTTGGAGATAAGGGGAAAAAAAAAAGGGGGGAGCAAAAAAACCCCAACAAAAATAAAATTCCAACCCATTCGAATGAAAGCAAGCTCTCTAGAAACTTGCCCAAAAAACTGCATAACTACATATGCAAAGAGTAACTTGTTACATGAAGGTTTTTACTTGGTAATGGTATATTTTAGAGCATAAGTGCATCTGTTTATTTAGTGAACTAAAATAGATACTCAATATGGTTGTTACAGTAGGTTGGGTTAGTTTTGCTGCACTTGGGAAGGAGTGTGGAGCAAACAGGAGAGAATGGAATACGAGGCCACGTGTGTGTTTTCTATGAAGGACAGATTGAATGGTTTCAGGATGGCTTGCTTTCTGACTTTACACCTTACACCACCAACTTTTTATTTCATTTATTTACTATATATATGTATGAACAAATGGAGCATCTATTGGCTAAATTTCTTTAATGCAATGTTGTAAGTTCTTTTGATTTTCTCAGTGGTGGAGGCCTCAAAAAATCCTAACACTACATTTGCAATGGTGTAAATGTGATAATAACAAAAATTTGTATTCTTGTTGCTTGTTCAGATATTACCTTTTAACTTTCTTTAGTCATTTATGTAATTCTAAGAATTTCCCAGGATGTACAGTATGTTTTGTTGATTATATCTTAAAAAAAAATCTGTGAAGTTCTCACAAAGAATAGACAGAAACAGGCTTAAGGAAATATTTTTCAAGATGGAAAAAGAAATTTGAAGACCTTGGGAGTTTTACACTTTGAAGAGATTTACATTCCTTAAAGTAAGTTAGTCTCTTAGAGAGTAAAGGCTGATCCTGAAACTGTCTTATAGTAGAACGTTCCCACATAATGATATCAAGTACGTTATGTTTGATAATAATCTCTCTAATTCTCCTCTTAGAATCATAGAATCCTTAGAGTTGCCAGGAACCTTCAAAGGCCATCTAGTCCAACTCCCCCGCAAAGAATAGGGACATCACAGCTCAATCAGGATGCCCATGGCCCAATCCAACCTTGCTTTGGAAGTCTCCAGGGGAAGGACTTCCGTCGCATCTCTATGCAACCTATTCCAGTGCCTTGCCACCCTCACCGTAAAACATTTTTTCTTTATATCTAATCTAAATCTACCCCTTCTAAGCTTGAAACCATTTCCCCTCTAAAAAGGGGGGACTCTGCTAAAGAATCTGTCTCCTTCCCACATTTGTTCTCATTGCATCATAGACATTAATATTAGAAAGCTACATCATGAAGTAAACAAAGACTAATTTTGTAATACAGACAAGGCTTTCCTGGTCTTATACACTGAGTTTCTAAAATGTGAAAGATCAGAGGTGCTTGAAGAGGGCTTCTGCATTGTGTTCCCACAAACTGTATCATGTAACCAAATGAACCCAGGCAGAAGTTTGTTAAATGTGAACGTTTATTATTTGTACTTTGCACAAACATAAAGGACTGACCATTTGAATTTCAGTCTGCTGATTTCATGCTGTTATAGTGACCACAATCCTTGGTGAAATAACATGAGTGATATTTAAAATGCCTATCTACACAGGGAAGACTGCACGTGCCTTGCAAGATAATGAATTTTCAGTGATTTAGATCTTCTGTATTACCTCCCTCTAGCTGATCCTGGTGTGGGACATACATCTCTATTCCACTTCCAGTACTACAGTCTTTGTGGTAAGAGCAACACAGACATAGCAAATAAGGTCTGGAAAAAGAGGCATAACTTCACAGTCCAGCAGTCTTGCCAGGACAGTTTCGTTCCTGTCAGCCTCAATTCTTTCCATCTAAGTGATACATCTCATTTTAAGCTTTTGCTGTTCAACTGACAGTGCTGTACATATGCACAGTACAGCCTTTGTAATGAGTGAAGATGTTTTGGTCTCTGTCTAGAAATGCAGTTGATTCAGGCCTGTTTTGAGAAAGCAAAATGTATTTGTTGTGAAAAGCACTTACACAGCAAACTGTAATTATAGAGCGGTTAGGTTAATAGTGGAGCCAATGAAACAGGCTCATTTGATTTCATTTGATCCAGCATCCCACCCTACCCTCTGATCAAAATAAATGAGAACATTCCTTTAACCTTCCCCTTTTATCTTTCTGGATGTTAGTATATTCTGCTATCTTTTCTCTTCTAAAACCAATAAATACCAGTTTAACTTCAAAGTTAATTTTTTTTTTTCTCCTCTGCTTATAATCAATGGTATTATCTATGGCCATTTAAGTCTTATTTTCCCCCACTGAGGTGAGGGAAATAAATTATTTCTTCGGTTTCTTGCACTTTCAGTATGAGCATATGGATGAGGTATTGGCTCTTTTAATCTGTGAGAAGCCAGAGAAAGTATTGTTTTGCCTTTCCATGAACCTTTGAGAATTCAGTTCGTGTTTTGTGGACCAGTTTTACAGTGGGGTCAAAAGTATTTTCTAAGCTGCTGCACCTTAGGCCCATTTTATTCAGAATGACTTTCATGTTTGCAGTGCACCCTTGTCACATGATTCAATATAGCACTGTCTTAACCATGAGTAGAGGAGGACTGAGTACTGCCTTTTCCTAGGTGGGACTCTTCACTGTCAGAACTTGTTCTGGCAGTGGGGATGACTATCACTGGAAAACATGAGGCATATTTGATGATTAGGGGGAAGCTACTTGTAAATGCAGTGTGCTCTTTGATGGTAGGCGAGTACGATGTGAACCCGATATAATCTTGCCCTGCAGTATTGTAGGTTGAATGTCTGTATCCTCAGCTACCTCATGCCTTCTCAGTGAGGTTACTGCTGATAAAGGTTAAGAATCATTCCATGCCTTGAATATACCTTTGAAAATGTCCCTAACTAGCTTGTTTCAAAATGTGGTCATGTGTCCTTGGAGCATATAAGTAGAGTTCAAATCTTTCAGAGGTTGTTGGTGTTAAAAAGGAAAGAATGGCTACAAACCGTTTTGTTGGTTGAACAGCTAGAACAGATATGTGCCTGTCAACCAGTTTTCATCTCAGCTGAAAAAACTGCCCCTCTCACCACGTACCTGGACCTTAAATGACTACACGCACTTAGATGTGGTGAATATTCAACCTGCACATTAGGTTTTTAGGGATATCAGTACTATTTAATACTTCTGTCAATAACATGAGTAAACCATTACTGAGAAGATAATATTTTACTGATGATCTTTTTTGGAGGAGGAGAAACAGTATTTTTGGCCACGAAGTGTAGAGAACATAATTATAGAGTAGCTGAACAGAAATATATGCCTCAAAGTCATAGTGTTACACATCCTCTTTTGTCCAAATATGAATTTAGATGAACCTGATGCCTAAAAGCTATCATAAGATAATGACATTTTTGTAAAAAGCATTGATAGTCTTGTTGTGAGAGATCTCTTGCCTGAAAACTTTCCAGAAAGGAAAAATGGTGGAGTGAAAGATGTGACTGATATTGGAAAGGACACTTCAAGAAACAGGCGGATTTCAGATCTACAAGTCTGCATCTGAGGATTTTGGAAGACTATATAAGGAAGTTGAATGAAAGAGCTAGCCAAGCACAGGCAGGTTTGGGGCAATTTGCATCTGACAAGCACTACTCTGAGGACCTTTCTGAACATATTCAGTAAGTAAAAATTTCAGTAGACTTGTGAAGTTTTTCTTTCAAATTGTTTTTTTTGTTGTTTTTGTTGTTTGTTTATTTTAGTAATTGTAATCTTCACTAATAATTTCATGGTGCTTTTCAGGCTTGTCTTGTATTGACAAGTCTGATGTAAGACTATCAAATTAGGAGCATTTACTTTTAATAAGAGACAGAGGTGGAGGGCAGAGAGTCAGAGGACGAGTTTCACTGTGAAATGTGCATTGTAGGATAATTTCACTCTACTTTACTTACAATTCTTAGTTTTTCATTCAAGTTTGATGTACACTTAACATACTTTTCCTGTACGTTGCTCTTTCTTGTGATAAATGTTATCACAACCCTTTTCTTCGTTAGTCATGAGCTTATATGAAAATATAATTTGATAGAAAAGTCCAGTCCAATTTCCCAGTGGTCCTGGCAAGAGTTAGGAGAGAAGGCTAAAGGAAAGCTGATGGAACTGAGTAGTGTTCTTAAGTCGTCTTCTTATAAGTGAGAACTTAACTCTAGGTAGAGAATGCATAGTCTGGCTAACAGGTTTTTTCCTGTCTTCTGATGTGCTGAATGGCTGTCCTCATCTTCTGAAACTTTACTACATTACTAAAGTTCTATCACTTTCTCAACTGCGTATGATGCTTTTCTAGTGGTACAGAGCCAGCATGCTCTTTCAGTGGTGTAGTAATCTGTAGTTGTGGAGAGACACATACTACTGTGCTTGAAAGAGAAAACAGAAAGCAGGTGCCTTTTCTTGCAGGTTTGTTCTCAGTTTCTGCTCTTGTTTTTCCATAAACCACCATTTTCCAGACTTGATACAGTCTTAAAGATCACTATTTGCCTTGGAAGTGTAAACTTTTAATTCCACGTTCCCACTTCCTGCGTTAGATCGGTTCACCATGGAGAAGAAAATAAGAGGCTGATTTTCTATAATTTTAAACTTCTGCAGCTACTATTGGATATTCAAATGTTTGGATACTCTGTACCCCCCTGAAAATGCTTTTTCAGGTGTTTAATTTTTTACTGCTTTGATGCCGAGCTACTTCAAGCTGTACATAATCAGATAAACTAAATTAGTGCCTGTTTTCCAGGAATGCAAGGAATTAGAGATTTAAATACAGATCATTCCTGGAGCAGAGAAAGTAAAATTTACATCTTATATTTGCTACAGTAAGCACATACATGAGCTTTGAAAAACTGCAAATGTAGAACATAGATAAGTAAAACAAATCTTTCAAGAAAACAACATGTGCCATCCGTTACTATTTGATGAAACACATTAAAAGTTCCTTACATAAAACTGAGACTTGAATGCTGGTAAATACTCTGGTTCACTGCAAATCAACTGCTGATTTAATCATTCTGTGGGTGACCAGCTGCCTGCAGCTTTGGTCTGCCTACACCATTTCTCCTGGTGCTAAGACTCACAGGCAGGCTGTTGCTTTCTCATCATCCCTACTGCAATGTCAGTGCCAGGCTATCTGATGATCACAAGTCACCACACAGGTATTAATGTGGCTGTGGAGTAGACAGTAAATAAGTACTGTTATCTTCATTTTACACATGAGACAGGCAAGGGAGGCAAAGATAGGCAAAGTGACATACTGAAGGACAAAGAAAAAGTTTTTGGTTCAAGATGAAGCTGCCTGCAGTGGATGTGTACTCCAGCAAGATGTGAATGGAAAATGAGGGGAAAGCCGAGAGAAAAGCCAAAGGGAATCTAATGCTGCCTTGCAATAATAGTTATGCTTCTTGCTTCTAATCACTATAGCCTTTTTTTTTTTTTTCCTTGCTGAAGGAGGCTTCATGTAGTAAAAGAGATGGTGTGTTTTGATTAGTTAGAACCACCACCCTCTTCCTATGCACTCTTCCAGAGCTAGAGATGGGTGAATCTCAGCAGTAATTCTGCTTCCTTGTGCTTGGTATCAACATGTGGTGAGCTGGCTAGGAAAAAATTCCTGTCCCTCATTTTCTAAATTGGTTTCCTTAGGGCCTTGAAACAGCAGGAGGAAGAATACAAACTGTGACTTCAAGACAAAGCTCAGTCTTTTGGCATGATGAATATTTTATTTTATTTTTCAGTAAGATTCCACTCAGCTTGTCTGAACATTTTCTTCCCCTTGCAATTCTACATTATGGTTATTTTTAAATATTCTTTGATCATGCTGCCTTAGCGTTGTTTATTTCACAGAGTGTAGCCTTTTGTCTCACAAGAGCAGGTTCACTCCCTCCCTGCCTCAATACATGCTGCTGAACGTGTCTGTGCTCTCGCTGTGCAGCGGATCTATTCACAGTTTTATGAGTGGAAAGGGCTGTTTGCCATGTGGACCCCAGCAGAGCTAATAGCATATTTTTTTCCCCTGAGCTATTATCCCATTGGATTACCACCTGCCTTTTTACTATTTTGCAGGCTATTTACATGGTCAGCTGATAAGTGATAGGTAAGCTTACTACTAATTGAGTTCTCTTTTTAGGAGTGTAATTTGGGATGGACGGACCACACATAAAGTACCAAGAACAATTCTCTAGGACTGTGTAAGGTTTGACTCAGGCTACCTACCAGGTAGCACTGCAAACTCCATGCACTCAGCAGCTTCAGGCAAAATATTCCCTTCTGGGAGGAAGCTCTGCATTTTATGGTAGAAGGTTTGAGAAACATGGTAGAACCATGAATAGGAAAGGTATGGTTGTGTGCTGCTCCTCTGTGTGAAAGCACTTAGTTTCCTGGAACAGATAGGTGTAATTTTCATGAGATGTCTTATCAAAACCATTTTACATATATTATTTTAAAATTCACAGTTAGTTCTGTTTGGTTCCTACTGCTTCTGCAGAAAATTAGGAGCAGGGAATATGCTGATGATAGCTTCCAAAAAGGTCATTAAGTTAACTGTTACCCATCGAAAAATATCAGAGGAAAACTTAAGAAGCTTCTGACAAAGAGTCATTTAACCCCTATCTCCAACTGCTGAGTTAAATGTTTACTCTGTTCCTTCCAAATATTAACAGCAGTGTTTCAATGGTTGATGCTATGATAAAAGATGTAGTTTTCCCTCAATACAGTCACTTACCTGAGAGCTGGAAAGTGTCACATGTTTCTACATAAGTACTTTTATATTGGTACTACAATTTCACGTTGTCCATTCAGGAGACAAGATGTCTTAATGTTTGTATTCAAAGTTGAAATTTGAAGATATCCAGGATTACTTCCAATTCTCGTTAATCAGCTAGAATAGTAACACAGTTCCCAAGATCATATGTTAAATATCGTGAATACATGACACTTGCAGAATGGATCAGTCCTTGTTTCACCAATGTCCCGTGTACTCTGTCTACTGCCCTCTGTCTAAAGCTGGTGTCTGGCAAGCAAATGGGAGATATTTTAACTGTAATTTGAAGAATGTGGGACAAAAAGAGGAAAGAGGGGAAGAAAAAAATTCTGATGGGAGAAGCTCATGATTGGGCAGATTTCATTTCAGTTTTCTCTTTGCCATCAGAAATTGTTACAGCAATGTAACTAGCAAATTAACAAAGGTGGGAAGGCAGCTCAACCCTTTTAGCTTAGAAGTTGTTACCATATTTCTGTGTAGGGCATCGTTTCTAGTTATCATTTTCATTATCATTTCATGACATCTGTAACATCTTAGATCTAATAAGCATGAGGCATATGACAGAAAAATGAGAAACAATATTGAGTTGCTATGTGCAAACTCCTTTTTAAATGAGGACATTCCAAATTCATCTATATGCCACTACTTTGGCTATCACCATGGAAGAGAACAGCATAAAATGCTGATTATGTTAACATCAGTATGGATTTTGCCATGAGCATTGATGGCATTAATCCCTTAGTGATCACAGATCTACTTCCCTCCAATGTGTCATGTTCTAATCTGTATCATACGTTAGTAGATTTTATTCTCCTAGGTCATTCACCATAATTCTCAATGTTGTGCTTTCCATTCTTTTCACTTATTGGAAATAAAACAAATTCTGCACTGCTTTTTTCTCCGCTCTCCTCATTTTACACCTCAAAGACAGCAAAAATCAGAAAAAAACTTTTTCTTCTGAATTTTAAGCCTGTCTTGCCCTGGATGGCTGTTTTTGTTATTGAGAATTACATACCAGCTCTGATAATGTTTCTCTTTTTTTTTGCCCTGATTAGTGATGTAATTACCAATGACAGATACAGCACTGTGATTAGTCAGAGTTACCATTGCTTGAAGTTAATGGGGTTACATGCATCTCAGAACTCATGTTTTATACTTCCAGCAGACTCTGGCAGATATATCCAGATGAGATTTATTTGTGTAAAGTTCTAAGGATTGTCTCTGCAATCTAATCACTGTTTGAAAAGCAAATGAAGCAAAAAGTGCTAAAAGCCAAACTAACCATCATATTCTTTTTTTTCAAGAAAAGAGTTGGAGGAAATAAAATGGAAGTTTTAGCAATCAAATGAGATTCTTACTTGAAATGCATGCTAGAAATCTGATTTTGCATAGAATCATAGAATGGCCTGGGTTGAAAAGGACATCAAAGTCCAAACCCCCTGCCAAAGCAGCTCCCTAGCCCAGGTTGCACAGGTAGGCGTCCAGGCGGGTCTTGAACGTCTCCAGAGAAGGAGACTCCACCACCTCTCTGTGCAGCCTGTGCCAGTGCTCCGTCACTGCACTGTGAGGAAGTTCCCATGCACATTTGTGTGGAACTTCCTATGTATCAGTTTGTGGCAATTTCCCCTCATCCTATCACCATGCATTGCGGAGAAGAGTCTGGCCTCATCCCTTTGCCTCGTGCTTCTTAGATATTTATAGAAGTGGATGAGATCCCCTCTGCATCTTCTTTTTTCAAGGCTGAACAGACCCAGGTCTCTCAACCTTTCCTAATAAGGGAGGTGTTCCAGGCCCTTTATCATCTTTGTGGCCCTCTGCTGATCTCTTTCAAGGAGACCCCTGTCTTTTTTGTACCAGGGAGCCCAGAACTAGATGCAGTACTCCAGGTGAGGCCTCACCAGGGCAGAGTAGAGGGGGAGGATCACTTCTCTCAACCTGCTGGCTATGCTGTTCTTAATGCATCTGAGGATCCCATTGGTCTTCTTGTCCATCAGGCCATACTGCTGGCTCATGGTCAACCTGTCATCCACCAGGACACCCAGGTCCCTCTCCTTAGAGCTCCTCTCCAGCAGGTCAACCCCCAACCTGTACCGGTGCATGCAGTTATTCTACCCTAGGTGCAAGACTCTACACTTGCTCTTGTTAATCCTCATCTGGTTCCTTTCTGCCCAGCTCTCCAGCCTCTCCAGGTCTCACTGAATGGCAGCACAGTCTTCAGGTGGGTCAGCCATTCCTCCCCGCTTTGAATCATCAGCAAACTTGCTGAGGGCAGCCTCTATCCCCTCATCAAGGTCATTGATGAAGTTGTTGAACAGGACCGGGGCCAGCAGCAGTCCAGCCTGTACTTCTCTGGATCCTCCTTCTAGCCCTTTTTTGAAGACCGGAGTGACATTGTCTATCCTCCAGTCTTCAGACACTTCTCCCAGTCTACAAGACCTCTCAGAGATAATAGAGAGCTGTTCAGCAATCGTCTCTGCCACCTCTCTCAGTACACATGGATGCATCCCATTGGGGCCCATGGATTTACGTACATTGATGTTGCCTAGATGCTCTCAGGCTATCTCCTCCCTCACCAAAGGGGAGCCTTCCATCCCCCAGTCCTTCTCACTTACTGTCATGGTTCAGGAGTCCTGAGGGGGAATCACTTCCCTATCCCTTCTGGCCACATCTTTTTAATGCAACCTGGGATATAGTTGGCCCTCCGGGCTACAGGTGCACACTGCTGACTCATGTCCAGCTTCTCATCCACCAGGATCCCCAAGTTCTTCTCCGCAGGGCTGCTCTCCAGGAGTTCTTCCCCAGTTTTGTATAAATACCTGGGATTGCCCCGGCCCAAGTGTAACACCTTGCACTTTTACCTGTTTTCTTTGAGATAAAATTTTGAATGAAATATGGATCATAACAACATAATGACCTAGTACTGCATCTCTGAGGGAAAGGAAAAAAAAGTGTTGTTACATTATTATAAATTGAAGAAAAACTACCATAAGTAGTAGAAATGAAATGGCCACTGGAGAGCAGCTCCTATCATTGGTTGCAATGAACATGCAGGATAGTTTTCAGTCCTTATCTTTTAATTGTTCTTTCAACCTTTGTATCCTTTACTTTATGCTTTCAGAGAAACAATGCCGAACATTTGTTTTCAGGATTTTGAAGAGAGCTATTATTCCTTTATCCTTAACAATGTCAATATTTTGCACAATAATGGTTTGCTCACTTGTAGAAGTCCTGCTATGGTTCTTACCTTATCAGTTTTACTTCAAAAACTGGAGCTTATTATAATCACCACATTTTTCTGCAGTGCTGCCTCCAAAAGACAAATAGCACTGAAAGACAGTAACACTGGAGAGGTGATGCTCTAATTCAGATAAAGCGTAGAGCCTATTTAGATACCTGTGTGCACATTTTTTCTATATTCTGTTTCTGGGACTCTTATAAACAGCACCACATCTTTGGGGCTCTCCTAGGTTGAAAGTTTTATTGTAATCAACAGGAAATTTCTCTGAGATGTCATTTATGACCAAAATATCACTTAGAACTACATGAAAGCATATCTTGCAACTGGAGCTTAAAACCACATACAATATTTTGTCACCTTCTTTAGTTCAGGTTTCTTCTAGTCATTACCCCAGCTTCCTCAGACCTTACTGTCTTCTGCTTCTGCAGACCTTTTGAATTAACGATGGCAAAAGGGTGTAGAGCAAATTCATCTTGTTTGGGGTCTCCTTGCCTTACTGTATTCTTTACACACTCGTTTCTCTTCAGATAATGCTAATTGAAGACTGATCCATTCTCATGCTTAGTGAGATCAGGAAAACTTAAATTTCTAATCAGTTCTCTCTTGTATTTTAAACAGTAACTGCATTATTAGTTTTTATCCCTTGAAATCTCACTGCTTTTTTTTCAATATGATGGCAGGTTCAGGGTTTTATTTCAGCTTACTTGCGTTAATAACAGAACTGGGCCTCTGGGCAATTCTCAGCAAAACATTTTTTTAGCAGAGAGCTGTTTTATGTTATTGCAAAACTTCTGTTCCTGAAAGAGAAGGCTTTGACAGCCCAACCTTGATAAGGCAGGAGTTAGATAGTTTCCACAGGAAGACCATACTGTCCAAGTTCAGCAGTGGCTAGCTTTGATACTGGTACTCATCCTATCTTAGTGAAATTCAGTAAAAAGTTTTAAGATGTCCTGGTCCTCCAGCTAGGAAAAAAAAAAAAAAAAGGAGGAGAATTATTGTTAGACTTCTCTTCTAAAGACTTTTAGGAAGGTATAGTTCAAGAAGATTTTCTCTAGTACAATGCCTAGCACTCTGGGATGCTTGTCTGTTTTGAAATGAGCTATTATGCACAAAAGGTAAAAAAAAAAATAAAAATCAACACATAAGAATGGTTCTTTGAAAATCTTACATTTAGTGTTATTGCCTGATAGAGAAGATAGATCTGCTTCGCACTATCAAATAGAAATAGTGGTTACAGCAGAGGAGGGTGTAGGCATAGGTTGAGGTAAGTGAGAAGCTGAAGTGCAGAAGATGGTTTGACTCAGCAGAGGGTCCTGAGGACAGGGAATGCTTGGGGTATGATGGATGATAAGAGCTGGAAAATAGCAATCCTGATGGAGGGGATATCAGAATCAGGACTAAGGAAGACTTTGCATTATACTTGGGCATTAAACAATTGGTATTACTGGAATAAATACATGAGCTAGAAGTACAGGCAAGATGAAGAAAAGCTGTATGAGCTGATCTTGAACATACGTACACACTTGCAAACTAGACTGCATTTGAGATACATTTTTATCTCCTCACAAATGCAGATTTGAAACAAAAAGTGTGGTTGCATTACTAGGTTTTGAGCAGTGGATTACCACCAGTCTTTCCCTTTCATCTCCTAGGGATGTGTATCTGAGGGGACCAAAGGAACATGCTGTCTGTTATGAAACACATTTTCAGGCGGGAAAGAATGAGGTTGATCTGTGATTGTTGGCTGTTTAAAAGTCCTCCCTAAATGTTTTATTAAGTAGACTCATAGTGAATTCACTCAAGTATGAATATCAGATAAATTAACACAAACATAGCAGTTGTTCCTATTTCCTTTTAATCAGGGTTCTGTCCTCAGTTTGGAACCTGTGCTCCTGTTGTGGAAGAAGTGACTGCAGTGTGGCATCCTACTTCTGTACTGTGGTCCACAATCCTTCTGCAATGTCTGATGCACACACAAAGACTGAAAAGAATCACAAACAAGTAAAGTCACATAGACAGAATTAGGCAAATCCAGATATGTATGCTACGTTAGGTGCCTCCCTCATTTATCTGTATTTATCACCCACTGTTTATCTAACACTGCTGTGATTGAAACTTCCAAGACTGTTTTGAAAGATGTGTCTCTGTTCCACAGTTACTGAATGAAAGGAGTCTCACTTGCCAGGATCTATAAGCACTTCATACTGATCTGCTGTGTTCTTGGCAGTAACATGTGGACTACAAACTCTTCAGATTACAAACTTTTTGAAAAATTATTTCTTTCTGAGCTGATTTACACAATGCCCAGAACAATGGTTTTCTCACTTGTGGCTGAATTTCTTTGGAGCTCTGATGTTATCTTTAAAGAACAACCTTGATAATTTCTTATGTTAAAGTGACTAAAGATGCACCTTTATAAATCTGCAAAAAGAAGTCATGCTCTGTATCTCATGAGCACTGGGGGCATCTCTTAATCCTTGCCTCTCTATGCCTGTCATTTTCTAATCTCTTCATCAAAAAACGTATTAGTTTAATATCAGCTAGTTACTGGGCCCAGCACAATTTTTGAGTTTATTTTTTCTTCTCAAGAAAAGATTTTATTATTTTGTTTTAATTGCAAAGGAAACTGAGCAGTGCAAAAGGGTGTACTTAGTTGCATTAAAGCAGTCTCCATCTTTGCCACCAGAGTGGTAGCTTCAGCTATGCTGAAACACTCATGAGGCATAAGAAAAAGAAAAGGAAAATCTCATCAGTGACAGCTGTACAGGGATGATTTTTCACTCATTGGAGAGACTGTCATAACTCACAGTCCTAAGAGAGTGTCTGTTTCTCACTGTCACTGGTGAGATAAGCTATATTTAATGCTGCAACATCAAAGCTGCCAATTTTACATTTGCATTTAGTGGTGCGGTTACAAATTAAAACAGTGCCTGCATGTATTTGGTCTGGAAGAGGGTAAATGGATGTAATTATAGTTGAGTGAGAAAAGAGCTTACTTAAAAAAAAAAAAAAAGTTTCAAAGTGTAGAGTTTAACATTTTAGACACATTGGACAGATACAAATTTAAGTAATGTGAATTTGCGTATTACCAGCAATACTACATTAAAATATGCATGAACATATTGAGGTTGGACTTCTGATTCTGCAAATTACTATAGAGTATCTTTGGATAACTCAGTGCTAAATATAAAAGAAAATCAACGTCCAGTTGACTATAATTAGTATGGAAATAAGAACTTTATCAGCAATGAAGATGGGATATATATTTGTGACTGTAAGCAATGGTGGGATATAATTAGAATGAGAACATCCTGGTTGATTATCTGTTTGTTTAAATGAGGCAAAATGCATCAAGTTCCTTTCAGGTAGTAGAATATATAACAAACTACAGATCAGGATTAAGCATCACTTCTTATTTTCTTTAAAAGACTACTGAAGTAATTTAAAAGCACTGGATAGAGTCTGTTGTACTAAGACCGTATAAATCTAAAGTAAGGGTGACAAACATACAATAGTTACACTTCTTCACTATCCATGTGTCCTGTGCCTGAACTATTTATTAACTGAAATGTGAATGGGCAATGAAAGGCCAATTTATATGTTACACCAAGAGATGTATTACAACTGCCTTAAGTATTGATTTCCTTCCTTTGCCTAGTCTTGATTGGGATATACACACATAGAACAGCAATAATGTGGGGTTTCCTTATCAGATCTTGGATATTTCCCCAGACTGTCTGCAACCATTAACCTTGCATATTATCTGACTTTAGTGATTAGTACAAGAGACATAAAACTGTATTGATGACCAGCCTAGGGTTAGAATGGTGAGCTGAAATATTGGAGGTTAGATTTTGCTGACTTGGTGATACAAATGATAATATTATGCTACTCCAGTGAAATTGCTAATTTGTCACTTCTTTCATGGTGTAGTCAATGATGTGGTACTAATGAATGAGGCACATAATTGCATGATACAGAACTGTAGCTTCTTGTTGATTCCTCTGTGCCTATATTAAGAGAGAAAGAACGTCAGTATTCTTTGTTCACTTCACATTTCTTTGGTATGCTGCTAGATGATGAGAAGCAATAGAGTTAATGCTAAGGCTATTGCACTTTGTTTTATAAGCCTAACTTTGTCTGTACTGCTCATTACTTTTATGGGGTACTTCAGTAGGATTTTATCACTTTGCTTTTGCAGCTCTGCTATAGGATGTATATACAGCATCTCCATTGAACTTCAGCAAAATAAAGTCCTTCAGGATTGTATAGCTGCTCTCTTTCTGAAATTCCCTCAAGATGTTTTGCTGTATACATCTCAGAGATTAGCCAGTAAAGTCAGCATCTAAAAGGGTTTGTCAGATAAGAAAGAGTGGGTGAACTGGGAGTTGAGTAATTGAAGCATTTCTTTTTGTCTACTGATTCATTTTTACTTAAGTGCTTGGTTGTGCAGAGAGATCTAATTGGATCAGATTAGCAAAGTTCAGAGACCAGTAAAAAAAATAAAAATTAAAAAAGTTTCTTAATCTTTCAACAGATAATGTTAAATCTTGAAGACTAAACATATATTTAAAATATATTAAATATGAAAGTTATGAAATATTTGCAGTATATTACTCCAATAGTTTCTAAAATGACTTCTTTCTGAATCTTGACTTCAAAAGGTTGATATAGTTTGAAACTCAAATTGATGATATTATGATTCATTTGGAAAAAATTTTTATACAGTAATCCATCAAAACCAAATTTATTCTTCATTTGTTTAGGAAATGCTTACAATTCTAACTTTTTATTTTAAACTAGACTGCAATTTCCTTTGTGAGAATAGAGGTCAATTTTCTGTTCAGTTTTATGCCTCTTCCAAAAATGTTATCAGCATTTAAAATATTGGGGTTTACCTATTTCTTTTTTTTATATATAAATTGACTTATTCGTTATTGGTTTTATTACCAAGAAGAATGAGACTCAAGGAAAAAACAACAACAACAAAAACAGCTCGATAATTGGCAACAGGTTAAGTCAAATTCTTTTCTTTCCACTGATAAATCAGAGTTAACAATTTTTCACATGTATAACTTTAGCCAACAATATTAGATGCTTCTTAGTGCTTCCTCTGTAAAGCACTGAAGAAATAGAAATAGATACATATTTGCTTTCTGCCTGGCATAAAGAAGCAGCTGGGACAGGCTGCTAACTTTTTTGTGCATTGATAGATCTCACTGTTGCCTGAAGTGGGCAAGTTCTCCTGCAGCTCAGTGGATCCTGAGGGCTTGAAAAAGATTTTGAGTTGGAGTGATTTACTGCTTTACGGTTTGGTTAGATGTTGGTGTGAAGACACTCAGCTCAAAACTATGGACCTTGGAACTTCTTTCCTAATAAGTCTGAGCAGCTTAATCCTAAAAAAAAAAAAATCACTTTCACAATGAGTAATTAACCTTCTTACTTGTAAAACAGGAATAACAGTAATCGTTTCTCTCTGAAGAGTATTTTTCAGTTTTATGTAAGAATGAGTCTACTAGAGAGTACCTCTATGATATTCAGTAGAGGTGTCCTGCTTCACCCATTGAATTTAGAGTGGTAGAAATCTGTGCTGCCCAAATTAAAGAATCAGTCTCTAATTTTATATTCTTAGATCTAACTAGAGCTCCCTTTAATCTTTCTAGGCTTGTTTCTTTACCATTTGCAGCTATAGAGCTGTGATGAACTTTCACAGATGCTGAAGCTGTTATGTTAATTAAAATAACATCAGTATAAATAGACAGTTTTATATTTATTGCTTTGGTTTTCAAGCCAGGAGTCATGCCATTCTAAAAGGTATTATTCATATGTCTCTGAGTTTGGGTTGATACCCTCCTGCTGCTGAAGAATTCCATCTCTGATAGTGAAATACTAGCAAATTGCCTTTCTGCTTGAAGTTTTGTAACAGAAGATTGGAAAGCAGCTGCTCTTCAGATTCAGGTTGTCTAGAGGTAAAGGTAATTTTGTGATGGCTCTCATAGAACAGGAATTAGCAGACAAATTCTCCCTTCAATATCATTCAAAACCAAGTCAGTTGCCCTCTTTTTTTTTTTTTTTTCCCATATCTTTACTATATCTTGAATTATTTGTGGAATGTGGGTGCATTATCTTTTCTGTCAAATGCAACACTTTGACAAAATTAAGCTCTGACAGCAAATGTGGGTGAAAAAAAGAAACAAAAAACATTAGGACCCCAATAATGCAGAGTTTGTGTCTATGAGAAGGACAGGATAGTAGGATTTGGAGAAAGACAGTGAGTAGCTCATGCTATATCTGTCTTGTGACAGATTTCTGCAGGGGAATTTCTTTATGGGCTTAGTGCAATGTAACAAATGAAGCAATGATCAGGGATCCAGTCGCTATTCCTAGTTCTGTCTCCAAGTAAAGGTTTGTCTTTAGACTTTAAAATTAATGAATGGCTTTCCACAATATGCACAAAGCAAAGTATAAGAAGATTTGAAATTAAGTAGGTACACTTTTCTTCTGATACTGTTATAGTTATCTAAGGAATTATTTAAGAGAAGTCTTGTAGACAAAGCAAATTTTAGACAAAGCATATTTTAGTAGGAAGTAGAATAAATGGAAAATATCAGCAACCTCTTGGTCATACAAAAACACATCTATCCCTCTGAAAAAAGAGATAAACATCTCAAATCTGCACAATAACTGATATTTGCCCTGGATTTAATTTATATATATTTTGTTTAGTCTGAAAGAAAATGTCGCTGCTTTTTGTGGTAGAAAGGTGTTAATAGTGGTTATCTCCTCAGAAATAGAAATAATGTACAGACAGGTAGAGCAAAGGGAGGGAAGAGTATGTTTTAAACACAGTATATCTGTGGAATTTTTTATTCACTTTTTCACTCAGAGGGTGGTGACGCACTGGAACAGGTTTCCCAGAGAGGTCATGGACGCCCCATCCCTGGGGGCATTCAAGGCAAGGTGGATGTGGCTCTGGACAGCCTGGTCTAGAGGTTGGCAACCCTGCCCATGGCAGGGGGTTTGAAACTGGATGATCTTTGATGTCCTTTTCAAGTCAGGCCATTCCACAATTCTATGATTCTATGAATTTATGATTTCTTGTATCCAGGAATGCTATGAACATTATTTTGTGGTTGTCTTTTGAAGATGTTTTGGCAGGGTTAACACTGAAGAGCAGATTAAGGATCAGAGATGGAGTGGTCAGTGAAACCTGGGTCTTCAACTGCTTTTTATGGATGTGTGACCTTACTCTGGAGCGTAGCAAGAGTTAGTTTTGACTGTTCAGTTGCTGTGAAAACTCTGTATGAAGCATATTCTGTGCTGAGAAGTATTGGAATCCAAGAATTGATTGATTTATTTGGGAGTAGAGACTAGAATGGTATCTAGTTCAGTGTTGCACAGACGTAGTGTAGAATCATGGAATCATGAAATGGTTTGAGCCAGAATGGACTATTTAAGGTCATCTAGTTTCAGCCCTCCTGCCATAGGTAGCAGGGACAATTCTCACTAGACCAGGTTGCGCAAGGTCCAATGTAACATGGCCTTGAACTTCTCCAAGAATGAGGCATACACAGCTTCTCTGGGCAGCAAGTTCTAGTGCCTCACTGCCTTCTTAATAAAGTATTTCTTCCTTTTATCTAATCTAAACTGACCCTCGTTTAAATTAAAACTGTTATCCCTTGTCCTGTCACTACAAGTTGGCAAGTTTCCTGTTTATTATTCAGGCCAGACATGAGCTGCAGCCCATTCAACAACCAACCCCCATCCAGAACCTGCATCTTGCCTGTGGAGGAGGTGCTTAAATGATCACATAGCCAATTTCCAAGTCCTGTCCTTCACAGATGCCCACTTACACAGGCACATATTTCAACAGAGCTCAGTACTTGAAGTGTAATACCCTTGATGTTCCAGAGACGAATTCCAGCAAGAACAACATTCCATGAGGCTCACTAAGAAAACTTCTTATCTCTTCTAAATGAAGTCCAGACTGAAAGGGGAGGTCTGGGGAATCAGAAGAGGATGGGCTAAGCATTTAATCTGTTTCTGATAGCCCCAGAAGAACAGAGGCCTTCTACCAGCATAGAGGATGCCCTCAGAGATCCTGTATGGCTCCTTAGCAATAGGACCCAATGGAATGGCATGGAGCTGTGTCAGGGATGAGTCAGGTTGGGGATTAAGAAAAAATTTATCAACAGAGGGTGGCCAGAGCCTGGAAAAGGCTTCCCAGGGTAGTGATTGCACCACTGAGCCTTCCAGAGTTCAATAAATGTTTGGGCAGCACTTACAGATACAGGGGTTGTATTTTGGGTGATCCCGTGTGGAGCTGGGAGCTGGACTTGATCTTTGAGGGTCCCTTCCAACTCAGGATATTTTGTGAGTCTATTAAATCTACATACTTTTCCTCCCCATCTGCATAAGCTGAAAAGATTGAACTCTGACAAACTAGCTGGCTGTTTCACCAAAACTATTCAGACTCCACCTATACTGCTGATGGGGCTTGATGTCATGGTAGAAGATTAAAGAAACAGGACAAATTAGCAGTTTGTTTTAAACAAAAGAAGGTATTTTTTATTTGAAATCCTGTGTATTAGAGTGTTCTTGTTCAACTGATAAAAGAAAAGCCATTGTTGCTAAAAATTATCTATTTTGTCCTTGCTAAAATATAAAACATTTCTGTTGAAAGAAAATACGGCACCATAAATTATTAAAACCATTCCAATTGACTTTTTTGGTCAATTTTAATCTGAACTTAAATCACAATGGTCAGCCTTTTTATTTATTTTTTTAATTACTGATTATTTAGAGAGATTACACTAAGCAATTACTAGTTAATATCCTTAATAGCCAGTTTTACATGTAGACCACTGCTATGTTGCCACTGGCCCTGCTTGAGAAATATAATACACTGAATATCAGATCACATCCTGTATGTCCCCGGTATTAAAGGGAACAAAATGAAAGTAATATGAATTTCACTGATAAGGACCACTTTTGCTGTCATTATGGTTCTATCAAAATGCACCATTCTAATATTAAGCACAGATTTACATATCTTTGAAATAATACAATTATATGTAAGAAAACCTTGCCGTACAGAGATCTGCCCCATGGTGTTATAGGGAGAAGTCTACTTTTGTTTTTGCTCTGGACATGCATGTTTTTTTCTTTCCTTTTTTTTTTTTTTTTTTTCCCTGTTGATATTATTGAAGCTATGTCGAGACAACAGCCTTTTTTCTTCACATTTTCTGTATGGTTGCATTGGTTCTGTCAGTGATACCTGGGTTACATATTAAGTGACCTTGTGGAGGTTCCTTTTTTTATTGTAATCAAGCATTTAGCAACAACTAGATGGTATATCTGTGCTTTGCAGTTAGTTGTTTCACTGAGATTAAGGAACTATGGACCTTCTATATGTGCTATTATTTATTGAACCACGTTTGAAGAAATTTGTCTATAATGCTTTTCATTGATGGGAGTTTCTGGCTAACAGCACTTTAAATAAGTGGAAAATGCTCAGTTATCACCCAATGTGAACAGGATCAATAATAGTTTAGTAGTGTCTGATAATTGCAGTGGCTGTTATACACAAGAGCTTGCATCTTCTTGAGTGACTCTTATCAATCTATTGTCCATCATCATCTGATAATCAGACTGCAAATATAGTGGGGAATTATCCCTTTTTGAATCAAGCTCGTGAAAAACATTTGAAATAATGGTAAAAAAATCTTATTGTTCAACTCAGCAGGGACTAAAAAAATCAGTATCTGGGTGACTGTAGTGAGAAAAGGACATAAAATCAAACGTGCACTTGCTAAGCAGAAAAATATGTATAGCACAATTACATATGGGGAAAATATTTCTGCAAAAATTGGAGAGTAGCCTAAATATTTTCATTTATTTTCCAAAGGGGTCACGACCCTTTGTACTGCTCAGGACTACACTGGTGACTTGAAAAGAAACCAAGGGATGGGCATAGCAAGAAAGCTATGCTAGAGTGCGGCAGAGTGCAGCTCTTGCTGCTTTGTTCCTAAGAGCAGCAGCAGCATCTCCGTTTCACAGCACAATCACAGCTGCTGTGATGCTCTGAAGCTTTGGCTCTTCCCTCCCACTTTTGGAAGTAATGTTACTCTTAAACACACCAGGTTTGTATACAAATAAGGAAGTATTTATCTCCTTACCTTTATCTTTCTATGACAGTAGTAGTGACTTTTTAAGCACATCACCCTTTTTATGCTTCTCTATCAGTTTTCATTTTCCTTTTTTATTTAATTTTCTTACTTGCTACCTTTATTAACATGCACAGCCTGATTACATTAGACTTCATGGGCTTTATCCTCTGCTGAGAAAAGCCTGGGCATCAATTTTCATCTATAAAGTAGAGTCAGCCTGCCCTCTCAGTCTTTTCTTGTGCATCATGAGCTCCAGCCCCTGACCATCTTTGTGGTTCTGTGCAAGACTCACTCCAGCTCTGCCAATTTCATTTTTGTAATGGGAAGCCCCAAACTGAACACAATAATCCAAGTGTAATCTCACTAACCCTGAATAGAGGGAAAAGACCACCTCTCTTGATCTAGACAGGTTCTTCAGTTTCTCAGGTAGTCCTGTATTTTTGTAGGTTTTTACTGTAAAAACACTAATAAAACAAATGTGCTATGATGTGATAGCAAAAATTCTATTTAATTATACTAAATCTTTAGCACCAATGTGGTGTTTCTGAGAACTCTGAAAAATGTATATCAAATCATATCACAGACTATTCAGACTATTTCAATGTAGGTCTCACTGAACAGTTTCTGAGAGAGTTAAATAATTAAATAATATTTAAGACATAAGTCTTAAGCTATGGTGACTATACTGTCTCTAAGAAATGGTTTTGTCTAATTTTGAATAAAAACTTGATTTTTCTTCCATGTATTGCATTTCTTGCAATGTGAAGAGTTAATTGAGGTATTTCTTTACCTTGGCATGCATATAACTCCAATTATTTTAAAGGCAGTTCTAGATATGAGTGTGGTCTGCTGTGTAGTGTGTATCTTCTAGACAGAAGAACTGGAATTAAAAAACTTCACTGAGAAAACACTTTTGTCTGGGCAACTAGGAAATTTAACTGGTGGTTTCTTCTGTAGTCCTTTGCTAGACAACTTGAGCATAGTCAAATTGCTCAGAAACAAAGCAAAATTTTATGGTAGCCACAGTACAATTAGTCAAATTTTGTTCTCCAGTATAAACTTACAAGACTTCCTCTCTGGAAGGATATTGTTTGTCTTCTTTTTTCCACGTGTCACTAAGTACAGACAAATACCACTGTTTGGAAGACATCTAACATAAACATTTCGGATTTAAAAATATTACTCATTTTTGCATCAGTATAAACCCCAAAAAACCTTTACTGCTCTTCAGTTATAAAAGGGCAACAAATGATTCTTCGTCAACCCCAGGAAAGCAGCATCACCATACATATGCATACTGGAGAACTGGTTTTGAGTTCTGTTCTGCTATGCTTCCTCTCCTGTTATCTGCTATACTTCTTGATTGTCCTATATAAAACTGTATGGTATGCTGCTGAATGGCTTTTTATGTCCAGTTCTAGAGGTAGAATCATAGAATCACTAAGGTTGTAAAAGACCTCCAAGATCATCCAATTCAATCATCCACCTACCACCTATACTTCCTCTCTAAACCATGCCCCTCAGTACAACATCTAAATGCTTCTGGAACAGTTCCAGGAACAGTGACTCCACCACCTCCCCGGGCAGCCTGTTCCAGTGCTTCACCACTCTTTTGGAGAAGACATTTTTCCTAATATCCAACCTTGATCTCCCCTGCTGCAACTTGAGGCCATTCCCTCTAGTCCTATCACTAAATGACTTGGAACTGGTTGCAATTGAAATATGGCACACTCTTCTTCCCTGCTCCTAGGCATAATACTTGGGAAGGTACATGAGCACATTTAAAGGCAAGACCAAAGAACATCTGACCTGAAAGATTATCCTGATATCCTGATAGAAATTCTTAGAGCACAAAAAGCAAAGCTAGTTTTGGATTCAGCTATTTTTTGTCCAGACAATTCATTGGAATTGTCATAATTGATCAAAAAAAGTACTGCTGAGACTAACTATATTCATAACATTTTTTTTTTCTCCTTGGCTTTGTTAAGGTTTTTTTTTTTTTTTAATTTTTAATTTTTTAATCTTAAAATGAAATAAAGCCTTGGAAAAATGGAAATCAGTTTCATTTTCATAAAATTGATAGCTTCTAACACATTCTAGTACAGCTTTGTGGACCACATACTGTATTTTTGCCTAAAAGCCTGTCTAACAGGTAAAGGCTGAAAGGTGGTGTATCGTAAACTTTTAGACCCGAGCTTAGGTCACACTTTCTGAAGGATAAGTCTACAAAGACATTTGTTCCTCCTTACTCTCTGAGTGCTTGTTGTTAGAAAGGAATAGACAGACAGTGCTTTGTTTTCTCAGATAGATAAATAGAGTCCTGACTTACCAAAGAGAAGTTATAAATATAGCTGCAAGAAAAATCTGTTGCTGAAATTGCAATCATAAGAACTTATGATTTGTGATTTTGGAATTCTCAGGTGATTTGCTGGTTTCCTTTCCTGTGCATGCAGAACTATTTAAGAAAGTGACTTCCTTCACTCACTGGTGCTAGGAAATTTGAATACTGATGCATAAAATGTGCAGTGCTTACTGAAAATAAATTGTAGGTGATAATATCAAGGCCCAACAATCTTTTATACACAATTTGTTCCTCTTAGAAAACTCAGATCTTTGAAGTAAAAATGTGTTAGAGAAGTGTTTTTATATGATCTCTGATCAAACAATCCCCATAGTGTTCTAAATTTAATGAAATTAGAAAGGTACCAATGTCTGTTAGAAGTTATCTCAGGTGAGTGCTTGAGATTAAAGCAGAATGTCTTCAGTATTGTACCAAAGCAAAAGCAAAATTCATCTGACTGGGAAAAAAGGGTTTGGCTGAGGAAAGAGGGATTTCACTCCCATTCTCAGTTGTTTAGTTCAATTTCCACGTCACTTGAATAGAATGAAGGGTGTCACTCATTATAATAAGATCTTAACAGACTCTGTAAATTGTTAATCAAACATAGACTTAGTAGAGACTTAGTAGACTTAAAACAAGAGTACTTGTTACAAATGAATTTCGAAGTGGTAAATATTTTAAATGGGAATACAATTAGTTGGAATCCATAGCACTCAATTATTGCTGTGGGACAGAACAAGTGAAAAAACTTACCTACAGCGCTTAGGCTCACATTAAATCATACAAAAGCAGAGTCACCCTCTCTTATTTGACTGAGAAATTTTCTGAACAGATGAAGAGTGGATTTCTATTCAGATAGATAACTTGGTTGTGGTTTCAGCAGTTAAATACCTGCCTTGCTCAGCCTTTTCATTTTGAAAAAAAACACAAAAAACAAAAAACTTCTGCCTCATTATTGCTTATTGATTGTAACAAGCCTGTTTTTTTTCCCCCTCTACATCTGTTTGTTTTGACATGGAAAGTTGGAAGATGTACCTTTCAGTGCTGCTCTCTGCTTAGCTCAGAGCAGCAGAGAACCGTCAGGCTTCTTTTCCCCCTTTCCTTGAGTCAGGGTTGTGAGCTTGCCTTCTGGTCCATGCAAGACATGGGCAGCCTAAGCATGAGTACAGTTTTTCAATAAATTTACAGTACAAGCTGTTTTCCAGTTGCCGGGCCAGTCTATGTATTTCCTTTATGCTCCAAAGAGGTCACGACCTGTTATCCAATATCCAGAAAGCCAACAAGAGTCATGTTCTTCTATTTTAAGCCTAGCTAAGTGGGTGTCAATATGTAATCTTACAGCCTACCAGTTCTCCAGAATCAACACTAAAATCTAAGTTCATTGAAACGTTTTCCACAGCCTCTGTCTTTAGGGCAGAATAGGCCACGCTAGTGAACCCAAACCCTTCTGAGTTAACAGCTACTCTTTTAAGATAGCGAGAAGTTCACAGAGAATAGAGAACATAGAAATGCATCTAACACTGGAACTGGGTAATGGCTTTTGTGCTAGAGGGTTAAGAAGAAGGATTGCAATTTAATTCTTGTTTTTAACATTTAGTCAGGAGTCATGAAAACAGCAAATGGTAATTTTCAGTTATTACTACTTTAAAAACAAGAAAGGATTTATGCCATTCCCTCACTTTTTATTTACAAATGGGAAGCTCCTTAAGAGAAGTGATGTGTAACAGGGTGGCAGGCTACATCCAGGTATGTTATAGGATATCATCAGCCTACAGCAGGACTTTCTATTTCAGTCATGACATCAAGTAAAGGATGTAATGGAAATTTCCTTAGGTAAGAGGAAGATGTTTATCAGCGATCAGTATATTAGCATATTTAATTGTTTCATCCTTTCAAAAAACCTAAGGCTCACTTTTAACATTTTAACTGCTGGTCTAAGTGCTTTATTTTTATTTTTATTTTTTTAATTTTAATTTTAATTTTTATTTTTAGTGTTCGGGAAGATATGAAACTGACTGTTACATCCGTCACATGTCTGTTAAACAAGTGTTACTTCTGCATCAACTCCAATATTTCAGGGTTATATCAGAGTGCACTGAAGTCTGCTCGTTTGGTTAAGACACTGTTGACAGAAGGAAAAGCCAAAGTATCTCTATCCACCAATATGCTAAGGCAGTACTAAAGACTGTCTCATCTTAGGCACTATTCATCATCCAGCTTGACATCTGCTGAGACAATTTTCTGCAGTTGCATTTAGTATTCTGGTAGATTTATTTATATATAATCATGGCTTCTCAAGAAATGGCAAGATAGAAAGATCTGATATGGGGTTTCCCTGTGAAAATACCAGTATTCTAAACCTAAACATTCCCTTATTTTAGGTTCCACTGTACCTAAAGCACTGTGCCCCATGAGCAGCATCAAATTTTTAATTTATTATTATTATTTTTTTCACAAACTGACCTGTTCAGAACAGAATTGGGTATAGCTTTTCTTAGAATTCAACAGATTTTCAAAGGGTGGAATGACCCATTTGGTTGTGTAAATATCTCAGACATCTATAGGTTAATAAATTCAAGAAAAACATATCCTACTTTGTCACCTTTTTCCATTGTTATATAAAATACACCTTTGTGAAGTAGGCGCATACATTAGCGGGAGCTTTAACTGTTGATTTCTCTGTTTCTGTCACCATTATAATATTACTTAATCACAGCTTTTTGTGTCTAATTTACCCAAGAGTATTTTTAATAGAGGCATAAAAGAAGTTCAGTGCTGGATATGAAAAGAAAAGGAACTGGGGTCCAGTCGCTTTGGCAAATACTCCATAACAAGGTAATTCTTTAACGGCATATCACTTAGCTCTGAGAGAATAAAACAAATGCTTCAGAATCACTCTGGTCTTTCAGATAAATACACAATTAGATTATACGATTCACATTAAATGATGTTAATTTACATAGTAAAATATGTAAAGCATTCCCAATGAGTCAGGACAGATCTGTACAACTTGAGAGGTCTTCAACAAGCACACGCTCCCCCCCGGCAAATAACCAGAAGTAATATTTAAGTGTTAGAGCTTTCATGATATCTTTGGGAGACTTTCTCACCAATTATGATAAAATTAACAGCTGCTCATTCACATGCATGCTCTCAAGTTTTTTACACACCAATATATCAAAGTTTTTAACATGTCGGCATACTAATATGTGGATATCTTTAATATTCATGAGACATAAATGCATGTATCTAAGAACTACTAGGTAAATGATGTAAAGGACAGTAAGAAAAGTAAATTGATTCAGTAGGAACATATCCGATTTCGGTTTTGTGAAACAAAAACTATTAATATCCTGTTAATGAAAATATGTAGGAGCAATATTTTTTTCTAGAAAATTTTGTTGAAATGAAGCCTTTACTTTCACACTGAGAAAACATATGGTGTAACATACAAAAAGTATGGGAAACTAAGATGAGACTGCCTCCTTTTTCCTGGAAGACACATATCAGACAACGGAATGTACTATGGAGAGTCTTCCGATTCCAACCTTTCCTCGAATGGTTGCTTTCTTTGATGTAAGTGAAGACTTTTGTATAAGTAAAGATGATAGGGCTGTCTCCTTTCTGGTGGCATCATCTGGAAGAAAACTCTCACTGTGACTTCTTGTTCCCTTAAATCTCCACAATGAGTATGTGGTTTATTTCCAGCACATCTAATTATGCATTTGTACTTCGTAAACAATTCTGAGAGCTGTAATTTTTATTTTATTTATTCTAGCACCCACATGTATTTTGGAATGCTTCTGGGACGTTTTCCTAGAAATGTTCAAAGTAATATCTAGCTCACACAGATCATGGATATAGTTGTGGTACAACTGAAAATGATGCCCTGCAACATGACATACACAAGTACATCGCACCTTGTTTTTACAGTAAAGGCAATCAGTCATCCTACCTTTAACAGTTAAGGTTGTCCCTTCCATTTCAAATCAGAATCTCATCGACGTATTATGAGCAAGTCATATGACTGCTTACTTCCTGAACATCACATTTGCAAAATAGTTTTTCTATCTGTATTGAAATAAAGGATTGAGGGATTTAGGATTACTGAAGTGTACAGTCTGTATGCAATCACTAAATTAGCAGAGGGAAGAGGTATCGTATGATATAAAGGTCTTCCACTTTTTCTACTTTTTCTCTTGTACTGACTTGAATGGTTAGTGTAAGGAACAGTGCTGTGACTGTTAATAAGCACAGGCCTGTTTACATAGAGACATTTATTCATATGTGTTGCTTACAGAGCAGTTAAATACACTATATAAATAAATATAAATACAATAAATAAACAAGGTTAAATATGAGGGCTGTGGTTTCAAGGTTTCTTGATCGAACATACCTTTGGAAATATATACACCTATATGGCAGGCTTCTCCTCTTCTAAGATGCAAGAATTAGTGGGTGAGAAAAACAGCAAATCCCTAAATTTAACACAAGAAACAATGAAGGCTTAGATTTTAAGAGGTATGTAGTTTGGGATTATTTGTTTTTTTCCTCTTCTTTTCTTATAACCACATATACCTGACATAGGTACAGTATTGATCCACCTACTGGTGGTGAAGCTGGCTTTTTGTTCACCTGCTGGTTGTGTTACCCTTTGGTTGCATGTCAGTTCATCAAAATCAATTCCCTTTTGATTTTTGCAACAACGGAGATGGGTCAGCTAACAAATGACAAGGGGCCCTATTCACGCCAAAGTGATTGTTGCATTACAAGTACAATTTTGTAGGAATTTAACAAAAAGCATGAGAACACAATTCTCCTGCCTCATTTGCTGTCTCACATGATTCCTCAGACCTCTTCAGTGCCACATAAGATAGAGCAGGCTAGTCACCTTCATAAAGAAAAACACACCAGATTCAAAGAAGATTCTTCATTTAAATGTTTCCCAACTTTTTGTACACTGACTGACCAAAACCGACCCCCTCCCTATTAAACAACATTATTTTCTATTTATTTTAGGTACTTAGCATTAACTATATAGGTGAGGCAAGAGGTCAGTGATACAGTATGAACTGGTCATTCCTCCTGCTAAGCTGTCACAAATGCCTTTTGCATGGCTAGCTTCACTTTTCAGAGTCCGGAAATGGCCAATGAGATCCACTTGAGAACTTTGCAGAGATCTTTACTAGCAACTAACAACACTGGTAATTGATGCAAACATATGAATTAACAGAGGAAAATACTTTCAGGTATTGAAATTTTACTGCTGATGTTTTTGCTTGAGTGAGAACTCTGCTTTAATAGCTTTTTTCCCGTATGTCTTTCTTCTCTGACATATAACAGATGAATGGTGAATCTGTAAATAAAATAAGAATGCAGTTTAAACACTTCAACTTGGAAGCAAAAATTAATGTGAAAGTTTTCCATGAGAGTGGTACGTCTACTTGTAGAATGTCCTGGACATAAGTTTTAGCTTTGCTGTGTTGTAATAATAATGCTAAATTCTGGCAAACTGCTGTGACTTACCAGCTGAAGGCTCACTTATTCTAAAGTAGCTCTTGGAAGTCACAGAGCTGAAAAAAGGTAGAGTTCAAATCTCTTTGTTTTCAACAGCACTGGGATAGTGGATTAAGAAATCAAAGATTTAACACTTTGCTTGAACTCATTTTCACCTCTGAGTGTTGTTCTTTTTTGTCATAAATTGAGATAGTATCATCTACTTGATACCAAGCAGGCTACAGAATTGCCCCTGAGGTTGGCATGTTTGAAGAGTTTTGCACAGAGGAAGACTATAATTCCTTTTCCAGTATTTCCTTTAATATTTTCTGACAACTTTTTCTTCAGGAATTCCTAAATATTGGTATTTCTTTAGCTGTAGTGAGGGCAGACTTCCTCATTATTAACTTGTCTAGGGGTGGTAGGAGTGCCCAGGTTGGTACAGAATAGATTATTCTATTTCCCTTTTGAAAATATTGCATGGGGATAGTGTAGTGCTTTCTGCAAGGAGGCGTCTTCCATCCTCTAGCGCCATGGGTTATTTTGCAGTCATTGGTTTCTCAGTCCCAGAGAGTGTCCAAGTGCAAATTTAACTTTCCCCATCTGCACTGACAGCCAAGACTTATGTTTTTGATCACATAATATAATTCAGGCTGTGGGGTGCCCTCATTGGAACTGCGTCTGCATCTAGATGATTTTTGTATCTCCCCACGTCCATGGAAAGGGCCATCGTTGAGGCCACTCTGGTCTTGTTTCATTTGTTGTTGGTTTGTTTTTTTTTCTTAATTACTAGAGAATTCACAAGAGAAGCAGTTTCTGTTTGTCAGTCAAAGGGAATAAAAATGCAAACAATGACAGTATTATGCCTGTATGGATGTATGATTTGCATGTAGATTTATGTAAATAGCTATGGAAATTAAGTTGGCACTTAGTTTTCAATAGGTTACTGATATGGCTCACAGAGTTTCAAAGTTAACACAGCCATATCTTAGTTCCTTCAGTCACAGAAGCAACTTGTCCCTAGATAAACAGCAGACTGGTCACTATTCCTTTCTATATATATAACCCCAGAAGTTTTAAGCATGTAGACATGCTTTTGGTTGTACGTTTTCTTGTTTGTTTTAATTTATAAGCCAAGAAACAGCAATATACTGGCCTCTTGCTCAGAGGGATAGGAAGCCAGTAGCCAGGAACACACGGGACAATCTTTCTGCAGCTGTTTAGGCATACAGTATAAATGTTCATTGATCCTAGTGAGATATTTAAGACATGGCTATTATTATATCAATTTCTGTTTTGGTGTAATATCTGGGATATAAACAGCAATCTTTAACCAAGGTGTTGTACAGACTGTGGACTGATAGGAAAATGCGTTATCTTGTGGATTTTATGTATTCTACTGCAATATTTTTCTTGATTTGTACGGGAATATCACATGAACCTATTAGGGAGCAGATTCAGTCTGCAAGACTTCGAGAAATACGCCTGACAGTGTTTCATTTGAATTGCAAAATTCTGATTTTAAGGTCAGAATACCCACAAGTATTTTAAGTATGGTCAGCATGTTCCTTTTGTCTGTTTCATATTTTCTGAAATGCTCAATAGCACTTTTCTCCTCTCTGATCAGAAACACCAAGAGCCATTCCTTTCTTCTGGCATAAGCGTGTGATTTAACTTGGGAGTTTTCTGCTTGGAGCAGAGATGCTGGTACTTTATCAGGGCATTTTTTTTCTCTCAGTCGTCTTCTAAGGAGTTTGTCCGTTTGCAAGCTATAATGAGAAATAGGTTAAAAGAAGGACAAAAAAAAGGCATTTTAGTGGAGAAGGGAATTGAAATTCAGCAGCCTGATATCAGCAGTAGTGTGTAACAGGGCCTTAGAAAAGGCAGCTCTGTGTCTTTTTGTGTGTGTGTGTGTGTGTGTGTGTGCGCGCACTTTTATTTCCTTTGATGCCAGCAGGGGAATTTTCTCTGCAAGACCCATTCCCATCTCACTTTTCTGCTTTCAGATCCCTGCTGCTCTGGGTTTTCGCCTTTCATTTGATATATGTTATATTCTTCAACCTTCCCACTTGAAGGTTGTAGGAAACTTCAGTATTGCCCTTAAAAAAGAGAACACTATTGACGTGAAAATTCTTTAAGAGGTGGCCCTGCTTTTCATATATGTTGAAAAGAATTCTTCTACTGACTGGGAGGGCTTGGTAATGATGGAAGCAAAATCTTCAGAGATCATCCTGTGCCTAAAAGAATGGTGGAAATGGCAACTTGACATTGTGAATGTAATGAAAACACATTTGAATATTCAATCGTACAGTAATTCGATAAAATCATTAGTTTATGTGTATATGTTTATATCTAATGATGTAAATGAGTTTAAAAATATGCTGTAATGGCCTGATACTCAAATATTTGCGCTCTATAAAACATGGCAAAATCCACTACTTAGCTGAAAGTAATTTCTGTACTTGCTGGGACAGAGGCTAGAAAGTCAGCTGGATGCTTCTGCAGAAGAAGGGAATTTCTTTCAACGTCCCAGTCATAGGGTGGCTAACATCTTCCACGGGAAATTTTATCTAACCCTCCTGTAATGATTATCTCAAGCCATTTGCTGGCTTTTTGGTGACCTACGTTGTGGGCTAGCAGGGCAGTGTGCAGGGGGAGCTCACACACTCAACTCCAGCAGTGTCCGCTGGTGCACTTCTAGCTTTTACAAATAGATGGCACTTTTGACTTGTACTAAAGCAATTCAGCTGGTAGAATGCAGTACCTGAAAAAACACTTTCTAAGGTTTTCTAAGTCAGGCATATATTTGTTATTACTTATATAAGGGCAAAAGAAACGAGACAGATTGAAATAGTCTGCCACATATATCTCAGGTGGTAAAAGCTTAATAATATAGAAATAAAATAGTAGAATGGGCAAACCAAGTGTATCTGTAACGTATTTTGAGAGTCACATGCTGGTTTCTCAGGGCAAGCTGAAGGAGATTTATCTTTTAATACTGAGTTGTTTTAAATGTGAGCGAGGCAATTGCCACAAAAGTCTCTTATTTGCTGCTTTTCTGGTCTACACGTGTGCACACAGAGACACGCACACGGGGGAAAAAAATCAGCTTGTTGCCTTGCAAGTGTTACTTATCATATTAATTAAAATCTGGTGACACGATAACACTAGCAGCTGTGTGGGAAAGCGAGGGAAATTAACAAACGTTTGATTTGTTGTGTTGCTAATGTGACACTTATTATACAGGTCACAGTAAAACAATACCTCAGCCAAAATATGCTAATACTGGTGGAGAACTGTTGCAGTTGTAAAAACATTGGTGCTTATTATAATGAGGCAAAATAGCGTATTACCTTTAGCAGAGTGAATTGCTGTTTCTCAGGGCAAGAATACAGCGTCTCTGAAGCCTTAATAACAGGATAGATGTAGAGAAAGAATAAAGTGAAATTAGTATACTTATTCATAAAAGCCACTAAAAAGAAAACAGCCTCAGGTAAGAAAAGCGCATACAGCTCTTAGGAAGCAAAATATGTAATTTCTAATGGACACAGATTAAATGGAGAATACCTGCAGCTTCTTCGTTCAACTTTACAAGGAACTTTGTTGCAAGAACAAAAGAGAATAATTTACTAAGATAAAAGTTATGCTATAAAATATGTGTAGCGCTGAAAATTAATTACGTTTGGAAATGGATGTATTAACTGCCCTTTTCCCCTGAGGGAAAACTAATACATAAGCTTATTTTTAATGGTGGCTTATATGCAATCAACCAGTTTGATGATGTTTTTAAACAAAGACTTTGGGATTTGAAATATTTCTGCAAAATGGTTGGATCACGTATAATTGTTGCTGTCTAATAATTCTTCCCAAACTTATGTTGACTGTTATCTGTCTGACAGCTTTTTCTTTTTTTTTTTTTAATAAAGAAACAAATAAATTTACATAATTCAGATATGAAATGGGAAAAAATTCCACAGCTGAGGTAAAAATTAGGAGTATACATTCATCATTTTGTGTGCCTATTTACATCCTCCCAGGAAGAATTTGATTTTTATCTTTTAAAACTTCTTCCATTTGTACCAGATTTTCATCCCAAGGAAAGAAAGTATATATTTTTTCTCTTTCTGATGTTTTGATCATTTTACTGAAATGGGGTGTATGAAGTCAACCATTTGTTTGACAGTCTTTGACAGCAGATTATGTAGATTTTGTCTGACAGAACACTAGTCATTTGGAACTGAATTCCGAGTGAACAGTCTAGATCAGAGGTCAGGCTGCAGGTTACAAATGGAGACGGATATTTCACCTTGCCATGTGAGGGGACACGAAGAAGCATACACACTGGGAGCTGGTGAGAACCGAAAGGTTAAAGCAGAGCTGATCCAATTACACAATATTTACACTGTAAGATTGTGCTGAAGTCCTTTTGAACCTCCTGCACCTTCAGTACACAGAGGATGCAGTTTCTGCTTTGCAAATCCTCCCAAAGAAATGTAAACACACTCTTTAAAGGTCTGCTCAAATCAGAAATACTAAACTATATGTGTACTTGTATTTCCCATCATTCAACTTGTTTTCAGTTTCAAACAGGATATCACAGGAAGGGTATGTAGGTGCCGTGCCAGAAAATACTTCCTTATTTCCTCCCTTTTTCCAGAATAAACCAGTAAGAAAAAGCATACAGGGAAAAGAAAAGATAGCTATCTGGGGCAAAACTTGGTTATAGGCACTAGACCTTTTGACTTTTCTGAGGGAAATTTCCAGGTGTAAAAATGTAATTCTTATACATTAATTCAGCTCTTGGTAAATTAGAACTAAAAAGAAACCAAGAACAAATTAACAAAAACAAAGAGGAGAAAGTATTTCATATTTTAATGGTAACTGGACCATGGTATGCGTGGAAGAAATTTGCAAATAGCTTAAGCTTTCAAAATAAACTCAAACTTATTTATTTTTTTGGTGATCAGTAGTACTATTTACACACAGAAAATAAATCTTACAGGAACACTTTAGCTGTAGATTAAAAAAAAAGGAACAAAATTATAAAGGGTATTGTTGTTCTTTTCTTCACTTCTGAATTACATGCAGGTGGAAATGATTTTCAGAGGAACATTAGTGTAACTCTTACATTTATCCTCATCTATTACTCTTATTCATTTATTAATATCTGCCAAAACATAGTAAAAGTCAAAGCAAAAGAGAAATTCCAGAAAGTGATTAAGTTTTGTTTTTTATTTTTGTGGAATCTTTATAAATTAGACAGATCTTTTATGTACACTTCCACTTTATTGAAGCACCAAAGAATGTCTCTGTATGTTCAAAGAGGTTAAGGATACCCGAATCAATAATAAAGATGCCAAGAGTACCATTTAAATCTACTAAGTAACTAAAATCCTAAAACCATTATGTGAAAAAAAGAGAGAGGAAAAAAGAAAACACTTAAGGCTGATGAAATATCAAGGTTTATTATTCTATTAGACTTTGACAATGAAATGAAATACACAGACCTCTAACAATGTTATTAAAATAAAATTTCAAAGCTTGATTTTTCAATCATGAAGTGAAAGAAAGAAGACATTTTACAGTCATATCTTGTAGAGTATAGGAAAGTTCTCTGTCAAAGCTGTGTAACGTTTTGATTAAGTGCTTGATAGATTATAAATATAAGTCAGAGCTAGCAAGACACTAGAATAAATGGATTTTCTGAGAATGACTTGTGATCAATTTCAAATTACAGAAGTTTGTAATATACTCAGTTTCACTCTACATATGCTTTATTTAATAATGGCTTCAATTGCATGTGTGTAGTTTTCTCTGTACATAGGCACTCAGTGTAGAAATACAGATGTGAATGGCACGTGCAAACATATACATCTGTATGCACATATTTGATTTGTACATTCACATCATTATATGTACAGTTTCAAGTAGAGGTTCATATTTTGCTTTTTTTTTTTCCACATTGATATTACTTTGCATGTTATTACACTTTCAGAATAGACCTGCCATGAATGGATTTTGGACAAACAGACCAGATGCTGAATTCACGTGTGGTTACATAGGAAGTCGGTGGCAAATGCAACACCACAAAAAAGGAAGTGAAGCGCTGTTCCTGCTGAATTGCAGTGAGCAGCAAAACACTTTGCTTTTTAAATGTGCCTTGTTTTTGCTGCAACATAACTTTGCCAGATCTCTAAGGGAAAAATATTTTGATTGGAAATAGGCTGATTTAGTTCTGTGCTCTCAACTTTTTTCATCAGAACTGTTCAATGAAATAACATAATGTATAGATATAATTTAACCTCTCCCGTGAGTTGTTTGAAAGCAACCAGTCTCTTAAGTACTATTGATCTATGCTCTACCTTGATTTTAATGGGCACTTTTATTATACTGTCTTTGGAACCTATGCTATTTGTCCCTAAGTACCTTAATCTCAATAATTACAATTATAATCATTATAAAAAAATTCTCCATGTAGTACCTAAAAATGTTTGACTCTTACATGGAATTAATTTGTTATTATCTTGTTCTGAATTGGTAAAAAGCCTATCAAAAAAGATAGGAAATGACTAGAGAAAGAGGAGACAATTTCCGAAGGGTTTGTCTAATTTGTAAGAGGACATTTCCAGTGATGGTTGTAACACACAACATGTTTTAAATTAGTACATTAAATAAGGTATTAAATTTACAGTCAATTGCTGGTTCATAAGTCATCAGTCGTGAATTATAATGTGAAATTATTTTCTTCTGAACAGAACAGAATCTGCACAGATTTTTTATATCAAAATCTCAACAGTTCACAGGGAAAAATTCTTTATCAGTACAAGCCTGATAAATTTGGCAAGATTTTAACTTCTGTCACTTAAATTTGTTTGTTTAGATTACTGTAACTTGCTGCACAGTGTATTTGGAATAAGTATTAGACAAACAATAATGGGAACTTTCCTTTCGAAATCTCACAGATGTGCCGTTCCCTTTAATTCTGCAGAAATATGGGAAGTGATGATAGAAAGGGAGAAGTTCGAAATATGCAATTTGGTTTTTGGGGGAAATTTTTAAAAAGACCAATTTCCATATATCAACAATTCCAGTGAGTTCCATGAAGCATTTTGATATGATTTACCAAAAACAGTTTTTGCATCAAGAATATTACAGTAGCTAATCTGCATCTGTAAAGAGTGGGAAATGGAATCACATTAGATATAAATGTAATGCAAAAAGAAATAAAGTTAATGCAACATTATGGTAGAGAATTTAAACATATAATAGTGAAGATATTCAAAGTTGTGGTTCCCACAGCAACAATAACTCAGTTTTATTTACATTGCAGCATTATATATGTTTTATTCCTTAAAGTAAAATTGATATAGTTTTTTTCTCAACTGTGTAGGATAACATTTGCACGTTAGGAAATATTTATCTCTGAAATGAAACTGTGGAAGCAGGGTATTTCTATATGGAAATTCTTTTTCACTAGAAAGTGGCAGAAATTTAGCTTGGCAGAAGGGTACTCAAATTAATGTGCAATAATTTAATGCTTTTAACTGTTTAGTGGATAACCTGTTATGATATTTAGTACTTAAATATTACACTTTTGTTTAAATATTAGATATTTTTATTTATTTTGCATCTAGCCTATCTGGAAACTTTTAAATTTGCTTTCTATTGAGCTTTTATGATGGCCAATATGTAAACCCTTCAGCAAAATGTGATTTCTGTTACAGGCTTTGGAAGCCAACTTGACTGACTTCTTCTGTCTGTTTTAAAACTAACAGATGATGAACTCTAATAAGCAAATGGACTTAGAAATCATAACTAGGTTAGCCATCTGCATTTGTTTGCATTCTTCACCATAATTTAGGTCTTATAATGATAAAGAAATCTCATTCTCATTTGCTGCCTTCTTTGTATAAAATAAACTCATTACATAAAAAATGTAATATAATCCAGCATATCCAACCACAAGGGGCCTCCTTTGTGGGCCATTAGTCTAATGTGAATTCTGAACCTTTAGGTTCCCCAAGCATAGACAGCTGCCATTCAGGTGATAAAGGAACAGTTAACCTCTCTTTGAATACCAGCCTCGACAGTGATACTTGACACATCTTCTTGAAGATAGTAGGATGCTTTCAGACTATAGCACAAAGTTATTGTGCGGCAGTTAGTAATAAGAAAAGCTTGTACATTTGTTATATGGAGTATTGAATGACAGAATTTTTGATTGGTTTTCCTTTCCTCTTTCATCCCAATGAGTCTTCGCGTTCAGTTCAAAATCCATCACCCTAGGGATTCAATGGTATTTGTTAGGGCAAGTGGGAATTTCTGTTACGTAAGAGAGGTATCTAATAGGCAGTGCTGTGCTCAGAAACAGAATGAAGATGAGGCATAGGTTGGGACATTGTCCCATCATCAGTTACTGTGAGTCAGGAGATGGAATATTACAAGAACTGTTCCTAATGGGTACTTCCAACATGGAGGAACAAAGGTAAACCCTCAAACAGTGAGCTTACTCATGGTATATGCTCCATTTCATTTGACTGTGTAGGCATCTCCTGAAAGATCATCTAACACCAAAGTGTGTACACTCACCCAAGAAGTTTGTGATGGAAAAATGCGTGTGTTTTTGAATACCACTGTGTCCACAATGCTTAGGACTGGCTTCCCGTGGACTAGACTGACAGCCCTCTCACTACGTAACAGTGGGCTGAGGCTTTGATACGCCATTCCTCTGGGACCAGGACTTAATTCTCATATTTAGTGAGGTATTTTCAGCTCAAGAGGTCCAAAATAATATGTGGACCCTGTTACAGCCTACAGCCATGGTATTTTCACAGCACGAAACAGAGAATATTTGTTGTAAGCTCCGGGGAGTGGGACGATAATATGCAAGTGTGAGTGAATGTGCGAAGCTTATTGGTATTGTGTTGAAAGACTGGGAAGCAGAGCTATTGAACCCAGTACAATCTCATCCTTACTATGTATTTAAAGAAATTCCTAGTACAAATCCTATTCAGATTTTTTCTGAGAGTAATAGTTGAAATAGTTGAATGTGGTATAAGCTGTCATTTTTTAAATTTTTTTTAAACTTGTAGTTCCAGGGATGGTCAAATATGATATATCATATCATATATCATGAAGCTAATTAGTGAAGAAGGGATATTCTTAGGTCCTGTGACCTGTGAATGTTGGTTGCTAACACCTGTTAGATAAGTGGGCTCTTGGGGAAGCATGCTGTTGATAGCGCAACCATCAGACTTACATCTGCTGCCCAGACTTCTGCTACCAGCATTTAAGTCCTAGTCTTCCTATAATCTATCTAAAGCAGATTGTCATCAGAGATGTGCCTTTAAATTTTTGTCCCTATACAGTGCCCTTCTGACAAATATATATTAAATATCCTGTAAATACAATGTAACTGAAATTCATGGATTTTTTTAAACATTCTCAGTCAGAAAAAGATAATAAGACTTTTTTTAGTATTTTTAGGAAAAAAAAGTAAAGATAAATCTGTTTTTCATTAGTCAGCATCTTCCTTAGCAGTTGTGTTAAATAGTCATGTCATGTAAGGATTAAGAAGTTGTTCTTTTGAATTTCAGATCTGTAGAATGCAGAATTTGTTTGAGGGGAGTAATAGAGACAAATTTACACTGGTATATCAACTTTGTTCAAAAGCAGAAGAGATGTCTGTTGAGAACTCTTCAAATATTTTGGAGAAAGAGTGACATCATGAGTGAAAACCTGTGCTAATCTGAGAGCGATAAATTAGAATCAGATCCAACTATATGGGGCTAATTGTTGCCACAGAATGTTTCCATGTCACCTGGGAACAGTACAGGGATGCTGTCCAGACATGCAGAGTTGGGATTAGGAAAGCCAAAGCACAAACAGTGAGTGATGTTAAAAACAACAAGGGATTCTGCAGGAACATAGACAAGAGGAGACAGGCCAAAGAGAGCGTACCTCCTCTGCTAAATGAGGAAATAGAACTGGCCACAACAGACATGGAGAAGGCTGAGGTACACAATGAGCTCTTTGCCTCAGTTTTTACTAGCAGCCAGGATTCTCACATCCCTGAACTTCATTATAGGTTCATCATCAAAGGTTCATCATCATAGAATGGTCTGGGTTGACAAGGACCACAGTGATCATCCAGTTTCATCCTCTCTGCTATATGCAGGGTTGCCAGCCACTAGCCCAGGCTGCCCAGAGCCACATCCAGCCTCGTTTTGAATGCCTCCAGGGATGGGGCATCCACAACCCCCTTGGGCAATCTGTTCCAGTGCGCCACCACCCTCTGAGTGAAAAACTTCCTCCTAATCTCTACNCTCATGGTATATGCTCCATTTCATTTGACTGTGTAGGCATCTCCTGAAAGATCATCTAACACCAAAGTGTGTACACTCACCCAAGAAGTTTGTGATGGAAAAATGCGTGTGTTTTTGAATACCACTGTGTCCACAATGCTTAGGACTGGCTTCCCGTGGACTAGACTGACAGCCCTCTCACTACGTAACAGTGGGCTGAGGCTTTGATACGCCATTCCTCTGGGACCAGGACTTAATTCTCATATTTAGTGAGGTATTTTCAGCTCAAGAGGTCCAAAATAATATGTGGACCCTGTTACAGCCTACAGCCATGGTATTTTCACAGCACGAAACAGAGAATATTTGTTGTAAGCTCCGGGGAGTGGGACGATAATATGCAAGTGTGAGTGAATGTGCGAAGCTTATTGGTATTGTGTTGAAAGACTGGGAAGCAGAGCTATTGAACCCAGTACAATCTCATCCTTACTATGTATTTAAAGAAATTCCTAGTACAAATCCTATTCAGATTTTTTCTGAGAGTAATAGTTGAAATAGTTGAATGTGGTATAAGCTGTCATTTTTTAAATTTTTTTTAAACTTGTAGTTCCAGGGATGGTCAAATATGATATATCATATCATATATCATGAAGCTAATTAGTGAAGAAGGGATATTCTTAGGTCCTGTGACCTGTGAATGTTGGTTGCTAACACCTGTTAGATAAGTGGGCTCTTGGGGAAGCATGCTGTTGATAGCGCAACCATCAGACTTACATCTGCTGCCCAGACTTCTGCTACCAGCATTTAAGTCCTAGTCTTCCTATAATCTATCTAAAGCAGATTGTCATCAGAGATGTGCCTTTAAATTTTTGTCCCTATACAGTGCCCTTCTGACAAATATATATTAAATATCCTGTAAATACAATGTAACTGAAATTCATGGATTTTTTTAAACATTCTCAGTCAGAAAAAGATAATAAGACTTTTTTTAGTATTTTTAGGAAAAAAAAGTAAAGATAAATCTGTTTTTCATTAGTCAGCATCTTCCTTAGCAGTTGTGTTAAATAGTCATGTCATGTAAGGATTAAGAAGTTGTTCTTTTGAATTTCAGATCTGTAGAATGCAGAATTTGTTTGAGGGGAGTAATAGAGACAAATTTACACTGGTATATCAACTTTGTTCAAAAGCAGAAGAGATGTCTGTTGAGAACTCTTCAAATATTTTGGAGAAAGAGTGACATCATGAGTGAAAACCTGTGCTAATCTGAGAGCGATAAATTAGAATCAGATCCAACTATATGGGGCTAATTGTTGCCACAGAATGTTTCCATGTCACCTGGGAACAGTACAGGGATGCTGTCCAGACATGCAGAGTTGGGATTAGGAAAGCCAAAGCACAAACAGTGAGTGATGTTAAAAACAACAAGGGATTCTGCAGGAACATAGACAAGAGGAGACAGGCCAAAGAGAGCGTACCTCCTCTGCTAAATGAGGAAATAGAACTGGCCACAACAGACATGGAGAAGGCTGAGGTACACAATGAGCTCTTTGCCTCAGTTTTTACTAGCAGCCAGGATTCTCACATCCCTGAACTTCATTATAGGTTCATCATCAAAGGTTCATCATCATAGAATGGTCTGGGTTGACAAGGACCACAGTGATCATCCAGTTTCATCCTCTCTGCTATATGCAGGGTTGCCAGCCACTAGCCCAGGCTGCCCAGAGCCACATCCAGCCTCGTTTTGAATGCCTCCAGGGATGGGGCATCCACAACCCCCTTGGGCAATCTGTTCCAGTGCGCCACCACCCTCTGAGTGAAAAACTTCCTCCTAATCTCTACCCTACATTAGCCTGTCTCAGTTTAAAAGCATTCCCCCTTGTCCTGTCAGTATCCACCCTCATAAACAGGCATTCACCCTGCTGTTTATACGCTCTCTTCAAGTACTGTAAGCAATGAGATCTCCTCAGAACCTTCTCTTCTCTAAGCTGAACAAGCCCAGTTCCCTCAACCTTTCCTCATAGGAGAGGTGCTCCAGCCCTCTGATCACTTTAGTGGCCTTCCTCTGGACCCGATCCAAGAGCTCCACATCCTTCCTGTACTGGTGCCCCCAGGCCTGGACTCAGTACAACAGATAGGGCCTCACAAGAGCTGAGTAGAGGGGAACAATCACCTCTCTCTGCCTGCTGATGACCCCTTTTTTAATGCA
>VXAB01000656.1:76782-87412 GCA_013399175.1 Odontophorus gujanensis | reverse complement strand
TTTTGTTGTTGTTGTTGCTTTTTTTTTTTTTTTTTTTTTTTTTTTACATGTTTAATACAGTACAGTATCCTTGACATAGTTCAAGATATTCACAATGAGATTTTAATGCATTATAAAACAGCAGAATTTCTTATCTTGGGACAAGCCTGCATTTGCACCAGTCTTGACTGGTTTACAGACATTTAACAAATCTTCTTTACTCAACTTTCCAAGCTAAACATTACATTAAATGAAAAAAACAAAATTTATTTCCTATTATTTTCAGTTGAATAAAAATGTTTTTATTCCCTTCCCCATTCCTACCCCTCGCCCCACCAACAAATGCCATTTAGCTGGTAGAAATGCTGACCCTCAGACTGCTCTAGAAAGTCTAAAACAATTTTGAAAGCTTATTAGATGGAAAATAAGCAATGTTAGTAGCCCATCATTAACTTTAAACTCTCAATTTTTTTTCACCTTAATTCAAAATCTGTGTCTATTGGAGATTCTTGTCATCTGATTTTCAACACAAAACGTATTTCTTTGTTTGTTTGTTTTAATTGCCAATTGAATTACCAGCTGCCTCACCCTATTAGACACAACCATTTTTAGTATAAAGTACTGTCCTTACCAGAAATACTAGCAACTCTGATCACATAATGCTGTCTTAAATTCCTCCAGCCACTATTAAACTTCCCTCTGTCCAGTCTCATTGAACTGGTTTGACTCATAAGAAGAGTTTTACACTGTGATTGCATTCAAAGCCCACTGAAGCTTGTGGGCACCAATCCTTCAACTATGTGGCTTTGAATTACACCTAGCTAAACAAGGTTGGCAAATCTAGCCCTTGAGAAGTCAATCAGCTTTCAAAATAAATTAGCAAAAAAAAAAAAAAATTCTTCACCTTTATACATACAATACACTTTCTTTTTATACATTGAGCATTTTCATAAAAAGCATGTTTATGTCATTTTGAAAATGAATTTTTACAGACCTTTATAAACACTGTTATATCAAACACATTCTCAAAAACTGAAGAAATTACTCACACATAATCTGAAAGAGCCTCAATAGAATTCTTCCAGTATTATTTTTCTACTTGCATATTTCATATTTCAGCGTCCTTTAATGCAAACATAATTTGTCCATATGAGAACAGGGAAAAGTCAACAAGAAATAGCCAAACGTGTTGAATAAGACCTAAATCTGTTGTTTGATGAAAATTATGTAATGTTGAAAGTGTTTTGTTTTGAATTGTTTGTTTTTTTCTAAATGGCATCCTCCTTCTGTTACTTTTCCATAAACTGTATGGTACCTTAACTCCCGAATAGCCTCATTCACTTCAGTGGGAATACAAGTGAAAAAATGATGTATGTAAAGATACTGAAAGCTGTTTTCCATTTTCAAAATCAGTTATCAGCATTTATAAGTTGACATCATCATATTGTTGTTTACTTTAGTGTAATTAAAAATGATATCTGAGCAGTATTTTCAATATCAGAAGTTAGTGTACAAAATTTAGGAAATAAATGCTTATATTTGTGCAACAGTTCTGACTGCCTAAAAATCTATTAGGTATGACTAAGAGTGAATTTCATAGGCCTATATCCTTTATATATATACTTACTATTTTTACATTTTATATTCCCATAGCCTGGCACAAATTAAGTTTAAGTACACATACGTCACACAAACATGAAGCCATGACACCTTTTCTTTATCACCAATTTTCAGTGCAATCAGTAGTAGACGGTAATGCATGTCATCTAAGTGAAATGCAATTTTCCAGCCTTCTGGCTAACGAAATACTGTATAAATCATAGCATGAACTTGATTTCCTATACTGAAAATGTTTAAGAATGCATTGACTTTGTTTGTTCATAGCAGTCTAACTGACTGTAGTGACATAAATTCAGGAAGTTCAACAAAAGACTGAGATTTTGTACTCTGTCTTGTGATTTTCTTTTTTTCTTTTTTCCTTTTTTTTTTTTTTTTTTTTCTTTTTTTTTCTTTTTTTTTTTTTTTTTCAATTAATGAAAAAAATCAAAAGGAGAAACAATGTTTCCTTAAATAATATTGAAATACATTTAATGTATCTGTAATTAGTGAAGGGTCAGAGACGGTAGTATTCTGTATATTTCTTTGTCTCAGTATAAGTGCTTTCATTTGACATGAAATGTTAAAGGCTTAATCCTTACTAGAGAAAAAAATGTAAGCCATGCCTAATCCCAGCTTCCAACATGTACAGTCACTCATAAAGGAGCCCTTTAGACAAGACAACAGACATCAACTTACTCGATGATTTATAGAATGTATCTATTTTAGTCACTGTAATAAATCAGGATATATATGCATATTAAAAAATCCAAGTGTAAATAATTATACAGTATTTTCACACATAAAACAACTAGTTGCACATGATGTAGCATTTAAAGCAAGTTGCTGAAAATTTCTTCAGTCTTTGGAATGATCAAAGTACAAATAACAAAAATTACAAATAATGATTGAATTTTCATAAAAGAAGGTTTATGACAGAGGGACAGAAGGAATGTCCCTCTTATTCACTCTCAATCCCCATTGTGTTTTTAGACTCAGCGCCTTCCCAGAATATTTGTAGAATCATAGATTAAGCTGCAGTTTTTTTTCTTTGATCTAGCAGTATATTTTAATGAGGTTATCTTCTTCTGCATAACAGTACTAATAAGGTTTCCGCTGACTTTTTCATAAAACTTAGCCAGTTCTTGTTGAAGATTATACTACTTCAGAAGTTTTAGGCTATGTAAACTACAGAAAAAAGCTAATCTAATCTAATTAAGTTAAAGTCTAATGAAGTATAAATTCCTTTATTTACTCTGAAAATTTAGTTACCTTCTGTTTTGATAATTCAATCCAGATTTTTATTCTCCCACCCTCCCAAAAAAGTCTCGTAGTTACAAGCCTGCAATAACAGATAGCAAAGAAAGAAAACTGCTCCTTGCCTATGGAAATACATATAGTTTTTCAAGTTCTGACCCTGTTCTGAGTTGCTAACCATCACACAACATATGCCATTTGGCAATTTGTCTCCTAGGATACTCACAGATTTCTTTCCAGTGTTCTCCACCTGTTCCTTCTGCTGAAGATCCTAAGGTTAACCGACCAATGACCTCATTCCTTGACCCTCTGTCTGAATCTAAAACCAAAAATTCAATGCTGATATCATCAAGGCCCTCACAGGGAATGTCAAAGACAAACAATTCATTGAACACTGCATTGGGGGTACATTTCTTGACATGGGTTTTCTTTTTAGAAATTCTCTTCTTAACATGGTACAGATTCACTTTGACATAAGGATCTGCAATGAAAAAGAAATAGCACAAATAAGATATTGAATTATTTAGAAATTCCTCTTTCTAGTTACTGGTAATCTTTGTAACATGCCAAAATAATTACATAACCATGAAGCAATATTTCAGTCTACTAAGGATAATACGTTTCATCTACGTGATTTTTTTTTGTGTGTGTGTTTCTGTGTACTTACTTCTGAATTAGTTCCTTTAAGTTCTATTTATGGTTATCAAAGTAAATAAGCAAGATAGTGGCATTTAGTTAATGACTTATTTGTCCTACGTAGGTATTTCCTTCACAAGATGTGTAGCCTGTTAACTCTAATGGTTATGTCTCTGTTGCTTCTTCTGAACATATTTAATACCAAATTTCAAATGTAAGACTATATTTGCTAGCCATATGTGGTTTGACTTTAAAAAATTTGTATTACTGAGGAAAAGAAAATAAATCGTTCATAATATTAACATTGTTAATGAATACCAAATGTTTTCATTCCTAAGAACTTTTCAACTGTTGCAAGATTCCTTCACTATTTTCTTGAATATATTTCTCCCACAGAAGAATTCAAAAGAACACAGTAGAAGTGATCAGTTTGAAGTACATTAATTTTCCATTTATATTTGCATTTATTTCAGTGCAAATGTGGTCTTGTGTCCAAATTCTAGTGTTTCAAAGACACAATGAAAATTCCAGAATATGGAAGCCAATCAAATGAAATAGCCTTTGCAAGCAATCAACCAATAAACTTGAATTCACAATAGTTTGATAGGAGTAAAGTATGTCAAAATACGTGTTATCAAAAATAAACATTTTTAAATAGTAACTTTTATTATTATAAAATTTTCGTTAGCTTGGAATGAATATATGCCACACAAGCTCTGGATAATAGATGAGACTCATATGTTGCTTTAGATTTTATTAGGCCTATTAGAAGATCTCAACATCAGTATCTCTTGATGTGAGAAGTAGAAACACAGTATTATTGTCTGTAGTAATTAAAATTCAATGGATTCAAGAACTGTTTTCTGCTGCCTTAAAAATATGCTGTGCATTGAAAGAGTCAAGTCTTTTATAGACTCAATACAGATATGTTACTCTTTATAGGCCTCTGTTGTGTACTGTTTGTTTTTTTTTTTAATGTGAATGTTTTTCTTATTTTCAGGTGGTGAGTACATTGTATTTTGAATTTATTAAGTTTTTCCACAGTAGTATGCACCTAACTGTAGATCTAACATCAGTTTCAAAGAACATTTTATTATATGCAAAATGGTACACAACTAGGAGGCTGGAGTTCTAGAAGGGCTCCTTTTCTAGTGTATCCCAAGCACTGGAATACACTAGAAATCACCTTTCAGCTTGCCAAATAAACATTAATGCCCAGTGGACCAAATTCAGCACAGAGGTAATTGGTAGACTTTTGGATTCAAAGCTGAAATATTGCATATAAGTATCTCACACAGTATTATTATCTAACAGTAAACTGGATTTTTTGACATAAATAAAAGTTTTAGTATCTGCTAACAACTTACTAAACTTATGATGGATAGATCCTTTTCAAGATGATGACAAAACTCATTGGTCTCCAATGTCAATAGATGTTATGTTTCTTTATTCTTCTTTCTTTCTTTCTTTCTTTCTTTCTTTCTAATGTGTTTGAAGAACTTTCTAATGTATATCCTCTGAAAAAATAAAGCACTGACCTAGATATGAATGAAATGAATAGGCTGCAGATAATGCAGTCACCACTTTGTCATTTCTGGATGGGTTATTTTTAATCCTTGAAATGACACATTTCAGCTGTCTTCTGTCTGTTTTATATTATTAAGGCTTGTTCATTAGTGAAAACATTACCTGATAATCCAGACACATCAGATTTAGGTAGGTGTCTAGCTTTTAAAACAACCACAGTTAGCGTGTTTGTCGTAGATTGATAACAGAGAGAGATCAGTAGTTCTCCACGTCCAGATGACTTCTGAGGAATTTAAAAGAAATAAAACAGAAAGACTATTTATAAGTAGTTATATTGACCAAGTTTAAAACTAGAATGAATAGGATTTCAGCAATGTTGCATAACTGTGTATCTTAAACTGGTGAAAAAAGATATAATTCATGGAGCTGTGATAATTGCATACAAAATAAAATTTTCCTGGAATGTAGTTACACAATATCTTATCTATCTTGCTATTAGACCATAAAATAAATAAACTTGCAAAAATATGGACTGACATGATATTACTAGCTTCAGAGATCTGAAATGAAACCCTACATCCTGAAAAAAAAAATGCTTCAGAGAAAGCAAAATTTCTTAAGAAAAAATAACAAAAAAATTTAAAACATATTGAAGAACAAATTGAAGAAATTCACAAAAAAATATTTAGGAAAATATTTTTAGCCATGAAATTAATTTATCCAATTAGTGAAATCTCATTCCCAATGCTTTCCATAGTGTGATGAAATAAAGATGAAAACAAAGACTTTCTCAGTGATTATTAAATTTGAAATTGCAGGAATCATTTATTTCACATTAAGGAGGGAATCAATGGAAAAAAGAAATGAGAATACCTTGTATATCAGAAAATCAGTTAATTTATCAACAAAATATCAGTGACATGGTCATAATTGCAATTTAATGAAAGAACTGCAAAATAATAATATTAGTTATAGGTATATTGTCTGGCAGATATTTATTTGGTTAGTCTGTTTTATATTTGGAAACAATCAAATTGAAAGTCAATATACATGCTACTTTGTTAGTAGAGATTAAAAGGAGTGTGAATGATTCATATACATTTCTATGGCCCTGTGATTGTTGTAAATGATCTTTATATTCTGAAATGAGACAAAATGATATGAAATATTTTTAGCCTAGTGAAATCATTATGTTTTTCCACTGACTTCAGTATGGCTTTGACATCTTCCTCATATCTTAGGATCTTCAGAAGAAATGCAGCTTATTTATAAGTTAATGACAGAAAAAAACATGATTTAAAATAGAAAATATGAAGGAAGAGTATAATAATGTATAAATTTTTGCTTTTTTGTCCCAATAAAGTGAACTGATACACTAAAACCTGATGATTATCTGATTAAGCAAGTAGAATTTAGAATATTAACATTCTCTTGCAAAATGCTTATTGTAACATTATTTTATTATATTTGTGTAATTATTTCCTTATACTGCCCTAATGAAAAGATCTCAGCCGTACATTTGATAACTTGTTCCCTTCTTTTCCCTGGATGTCACCAATATTGCTGAAGTATCATAGTTAAACTAGTACAAGAATTCTAAAGTTTAAATAAGAAATATGTTACCCTAACATTTCTTTTGATGATCTCTCTGTCCATTAGCATCCTTCCTCCTGACAGTTCAATTCCTGCGAGGGGAATGAGGACTTCTCCAATGACATCATCTCTGGAAAACCTGTCAAAGCTCAAGATCATAAAGTGAAGTGTTAAGTCTTGGATTTGGCTATAGGGGATCCCATAAAATGTGAAAGTTTCATCAAAAGCAGGATCTAAGGTTTTCCTCAGCACTCTGGTTTTAACCTTGTGCTTTTTCTCAGGAAGGATTGTCATTTTGATGTAGGGATCAGAAGTCATTGACTGTTCATCCATTGCTGGCAGCCCACGAGCTTCCTTGATGTTCACCACAAATGCTTTTTTCTCAAAGTTGTACTCTAAAGAGAAAAAGAGAGTTCCTAGCTTGTCTTGTTTTTCTTCTGAAGACAGAGATGTAGTGGACTTTAAACTGTCAGGGGATACTGAATCTTTCTTCTTTTCTGAGAAGTGCCTTGGAGATACATTTTCAGGGTCTGGAGAACTCTTCATTTTAGAGGTTGTTTTTGGGAAGTTGCCATTTAGATCTCTCTTCTCCAGGTCAAGATGAAGAGAATTCTTTGGCAATACTGACTTGTTCTTTGCTTCATTTTTATCATCTACTCCAAACTTCTTCTTACTGTTGAGATTCTCTGGATAAATATCAACTCCCTTCAGAACATGGACAAACTTATATGGAGGGGTCTTATTGGATTTGGATGATTTACGCTGACAGCAGATCCAAGCAAAAAGGGAGACAGAGAAGACAAGCCCAAATGCACTAAAGATCCCAACCACTGTAGGAATTTCATCTGCAAATCAAATAAACAGCAACAGGAAATTAAGCAGCAATTTCTTGGACTCTCTCTGATATTTAATAAAGTAATAACTTAGCAAAGCAAACTGATATGAGATCGTAATAGGAGCAGTTGACATACTGAAAGTGCTTTGCACTGCACGCATTGTTCGCCACCTGCAGGCGTGAATGTGTAGTCCCGTGCTGTTAAGTTAGTATTCTTCCATACAAAGGATGTCTGGAAGGAAAAAACTGTTCTCACCTCAATATTAATTATAGTGAGTAATTTCTCAGTTATTTCATCATTCTGTGTGTAATTTCTGAGTATATACGTCAGTGAGAAAAACCAGTTCAGGTTTTATCTTTGAGTTTATGGAACTGTGCTTGTTAGAAGGATTCTGAAATATCCTCTACTTACAGATATTTAATCTGCAGAGTTTCCTAAAATACCTTGCACATTCAATGCATTTTTATTGACTGATCCCATAACTGCCTGGAGGTATCTCTTGAAAGAAACTGGGTTTTTCAGGAAGCTGTAACACTCAAGTTTCATGTCGATTTTCTACATGTTCCAGGAGCAAGTCTATCAAGAAAATTTAGAATAATTACATGCCAAGTGTGCTCCAGACGGATGTGACATTGGACAGTCACATGTGAGTCCAAAGCAGAAAATCTCTTAAGTATATCATAGATACCTACTAGGCTTTGAACTGAGACACTATGAATCAAACACTATGGAGAATTCACGGGATGGATTACTTCCTTGGAGTATGTAAAAGAAAATTTAAAATTTAGTTTTCCTCTACCTTGATATGAACTCTATATTTAAAATCTGAATGAAGAGAAAAGTATCCAAGTGTTTTAACCTCAATTGTCCTGTGGTTACTTCTGTTGCATACAGAATATCATTAGCCATTCACAAGCATGCATTGCAGGGGCAAATGAACACAACTAATTGGAAATCCAATTTTGCCCATAAGTAACATTGCTAAGTGAGTTTAAACCTCCCACAGTGTAACAATAAGAGCTCAACCTTTATTCTCTGCAATAGTAGACAGGTAGAATATTAATAGAATAGCATTGTTTATGCATAAAGCCAATTGTATTACAGTTTCTCTAGCAAATAATTAGCAAATCAGTCTGAATGAGGAAAGCAAAACTACCCCTCAAATACATTACTAGACACGATTTATCTAGGTAAAAGCTGGACTAGCAGATGTGCTACCACCAGAACTTTGAGTAAGAAATGAACCAAAGGAAAAAATAAATAAATAAAATAAAAGCCCACAGCATAATATTATCAAAGAAAAGTAGGGCAAAATGTTCCAGAACAGAAAGTGTAAGGCCTTGTTATTAATTTGTTCTGACAATAATCATGTCACTTTACCTCTGCTTACAAGCTGAATCAATCTATTTTTAATTGTAAGAATTCAATGAATGACTGAAAATGATATGGAGATTAAAAAAAAAAAAAAAAAACTGAAAAGTTTTGGTTTTTTTGTTTGTTATTTTAAGCATTTTTTTCTGAGTTCCAAGTATGGCTGTAGAAATGTAGAGGTAAATGATTCAAAGGTAGAAAGCAAGGATTAATTGAATTGAATCAGAATACTTTAAATAGAAATTAAGTACTATTTGTACATTTTTAATACTCTTTTTGTGAGTTGGCAACTCAAATTTATATAGTAATGGAAATAGTGCTGCATTTTTATTCTACAGCTACTGGAAGAAGGGCAAAATCAATTTAGTATTTAAAATATTAATTAACTTCCTTAAATAAGTAATTAGATAAGGATGATGTCATAAGTGTTGTAAGACATATCAAATGGGTGGGGTAGGTAGGAAAGAAGAAGATAACTAAAATGTTTTATAATCACAACTAATTATATTACAGCAAGTTGTCAAAATATAAATAAGTTAACGTTCAAGGCAGTGTATTAATAGGAAACAAAACATATCGATCTTGGGAGAAATTATTATTTCAGTTATGTGATATAAATGTGGAGTCACTTCACTTAAGTCAGTAGAATGATCCTTGAATTTAACCACTGCTAAAGCAAATAACATCTAGGCTAAAGTCAATATTTGTAAAGCAGAGTTCCAAAACATTGCTACTTACAGCTTTTTATGAGTAACACTATTAATTTATTTCATATTGCCACTGTTTCTGAAACTTCCAGCATCACGGTTATTCATGCTACAGTAAATGTATAGAAATGACACAATTGAAAAGTTCATTGTCATCATGGGTACTCTCAATAAATAGAGAATAATCAAGGTGGGGACATTAAGCCAAAAGCACTGGGTTACTGTATTTCCATCTTCTCAGTATTGTTCTTTATATAACTATATTTCACTTTAGCTAACAGTCTAAAAATCTTCCTTGATGACAAGATAAAAGGAATGATAAGTATTCCAAGAATGGCTTTAACAAAGATTTTCTCTGTGGCACAATATGTGTTTACAGCATTTTACTCTGAGGCTATAATATTTTAACCGACACAGAGAAAACAACTCCAGACCTCTTCCATCCACAAATGCACCCAGTCAAACCTCTCTGTCTCTCTCAGTAATTTACCAGAGGGAATGGTTAGGTGAAAAAGAAGAGAGAAAGGGAAGAAAGCAAATTCACACAACTTCTGGGATCAAAGAAAACTGGAAGAAATTCTGTTCCTCTCAAAATTCTGGGAGGCACAGGGGTGGCTCAGTAGTGGCTTGCCTGTGTACTCTTCTCTTGGGTAGGAGCGCAACCCTCATCCCCGTGGTCGGGAGTTGTGGCCGGGACGCACTTACCGAACTGCTGGTGACTAGCCGCGATCGGAGCCATGTTGGTGGTGCTCTCTGTCCTCAGTGCTGGAGCCTCTGTCCGTGGTTCTGGAGACTCCGGTCGGCTCGGCTGTCCGGGCTAGCGGACTCGCCTTCTCCGGTTCTGAGAGACCCNCACACTCATCGATTATTTTAACTGCCCTGCTGCAGGATATGAGCCTCTGTTGGACATAGACAGAGGAATGCTAATGGCTGTGATTCAGTGCACCTTGTGTAATACACGAGTGTGACTATTTTGCTGGGGCAAGATATATTTATCTGTTTATTTATCTATCAGCTGGACAGACTACACTGATGTGAAGGAGATGCCAGTTCAGATGATCAACATGCCTTGGCTCCAACAGAAAAGCATATGTGACTGATGTGATGTACATACTCTTTTCAAATTAT
>VXAB01000656.1:48347-76649 GCA_013399175.1 Odontophorus gujanensis | reverse complement strand
ATTAAAAAAAAGAAAAAAAAAACTAATAAAAACCAAAACCCGGAGACACAAACAGTGGGGAAGCTGAAAGAGGCTGCAATGGGGCTGAAGGAGTGGGGGGAGGGGACGCTTCGGTCCTCCCCTTTGCACACTGATTTCCAACCTCCTTCCTGTTTTGGTTCTTCTGAGTAGCTCCGCTCCGAGACTGAAGNTTCCCTCCATCCCCTGTTCTTGATTCTCCCTACCACTGACCCCTACACAACACCCTAAGCCTTCAATCTGCAAATATATTTCTCTTTTCCTGTTGATATTCCTGCTTGTCTGAGAAAGATATGAATCTACTGAGATACTTCTGTTTTTTATGCAATTTACCTATCAGTTCCTAAGAACATGTAGAGGAATGGAGGTAAGGGCCAGGCTGGTGAGAGGAATGGAGAGAAACAGAAAAAGAAAGAAGATCAGCCCCAAATAAGAGCCATTATTGCATATGATAACCCAAACTAAATCATGGTGCAACGGGGCTGCAAAAACCGGCGTCTGGCATCTGGCTTCTTCATTCACAAGGAACTAAAGCAGCCAACTTTGAATCCCAACTGTTAATTCTGCTGCATAAATGGGAAACAGGTGTTGATTTTCTTCTAAATAACAAAATCCAGATGCTGACGTAATCTGGAATCTCTTTGCTCAACAACAGACTGCTTGAATGCTGGTATGTTTTGGCCCACTTCAAAGAACGTTCCTGCTTCACATTGAAGCTAATGAAGCTCCTTGGCATTTGGAAAATTAAAAAAAGGAAGTCTAAGGAATTAAGGCAAACTATTTTCAAAACATGACTGAATGAAATGCTTACCTAGTCTTGAGAACTGAAAACGTATTGGCTAATATTATGTTTTTCTACTTTAGCCATACCTTCTACAATTTGTCTTGTAACATGTGCCTACACAACTCTTTCATGTATGGCCACGTCACTACCTCAGATTTTGTTACATTTTAAGCCGTTTAAAAAACATTGAGAATAACTTACCCCCATTTCTTGTAACTTACCAGTTGTTTCTTTTTCTAACTCCTAGAGTCTCCTGTGAAGCAATTTTCTTCTGTGTGTGTTTTGTCAATACAATTTGATTTTGGAATTTTAGGTTCACATATTGGCACCAATCCAAATAAGTGTAGCTCATCTTCTTTCCTCCCTTTTCCAGGTCTCCCTTCTGCCATCCTTACTATTCACTTATCTTTCACCATCTAAAATTAATTTCTCAAAATGGACACCCACTGGAAGTGGTTGTGTTTAATTTTAGACCCCTTCCCAGGTATACATATCTCTAGATATGTCTGAAATAAACAAAATCCTTAAACAAATATGGATTGAACAATGTTTAAACTATTTTAACCTGTTATTATGTCTGAACTTTAGACAGTGTACAAGTAATAAGTAAAAGATAAATCTTACTTGGTTATTAATCCTAGCTGAGCTAGGATGTTATGTACTGACACTTGTACGGCTGTTAATAATTTGTGATGACGATGATAATGATGATAATTTTAGATTTCATTTATTAATGAAATCTGGGATATTCTTAGTTGAAATATAAAAAATATTGGAACTGTGAAAATATAGAAACTACTGCTTCTGATTTTCTTTTAGTTTTTCATATCTTATATTGTACACAGACCTAACTTTCATCTCAGTTCTGTATAAGTGTAGCTTTTCAAAACATGATAGAAAATGTTTCACTCTTCTGTATTTAGATATTTAGAATTGACAGTGCATGTATAGGCATAGGTAAGTATATATACAAATATGCAAGTGGATTATTGTATTTCTTAGTTACATTGGTCAGTGAAATAGCAGAAAACTTATATTATAGTTATTCTTATACCATTCTTACACCATTCATGAAACTTCTATGCTTAATTACATGATTCCACTTAACAGAGTCTACATCCGAGAAAATACTCAAGAAGGTGGAGTATTAAGTTGATGACACATTCTGAGACAGACATACTTTTTGCTCCCTGTGTTGTGCAAGCACCATCTAGTGTACATCTTAGACCCATCAGCACTGGCTGACTAGTACACTCCCATGAAGGTAGCACAAACACAAATGTACACAACCAACTCACTGCTTCATGTACACTTCAGACAAGAAATCAGAGTTAAAAATCATCATGTGAACCCTCTGTGCTTTTAATCAATTAAAACACTGTCTTTCAGGTTTGTTTGCTTATTTTATTTTATTTTTTTTCCCACACTGTATTGACTCTCCCTCGTTGTGGCTATGCATTCTGCACAGTTTCCTCTATTCTGAAAAACAACATGCGTACTTCAGAAAAACTTCATGCAGTTTGCAAAACGTTCTTCAGTAAAACATGCACTAAAAGCTCACTGCTGAGATGATATTTCCTCAGTTTTCCCATCAAACTAAATACAATAATCTCAAATACTTTCAGCTCAGAGACAGAACATTTAAAGAAGCTGGTTGAAATTTTGCCTGCACTGAGTTGCAGTGGATTGATCATCTTCAAAATATCTCTGTATACAGTCTGGCTGACTATATCACATCAGGGCCTTCTGTGGTCTGCAAACCAGATTACTGATGCTCATGCATGCACAGAGTACCCTCTACACAAAGAAAAGGGAGGGTGGTTGCTAAGCAACACTGTACACTTCCCAAAGCAGAGAGGCCTCAATTAAGCATATGGGGCTGGGAAAGATGGCCCATCACCTACAAATGAACAGTCATAATTTCTCAGATCCCATGGCCTAAATATGGGGAAAGGGTGATCTTCCTCCTTTAAAAATAAAAGAAATGAAAAAGAAAAAAGTTATTCATAACAATATACAATAAAGAGTTGAGTAACAATTATAAAAATAAAACTCCATGATTTATACATATGAGGTAAAGCTGATGAAGCAGCTCTTTTACATTTCTGTGAAATGTTTCCCTGCAGCTTAAGGACAGAATTCCACATTTTAAAAAATTACATCTAAGTTCTACAGTTGCTATGTACTAAACTACAGATATTAATTAATACTGTTCAACACCAAGGAAATTCAAGCCTTCCAGCCACACTTATAAAATAAAATTTCTGTGAGAGTACAAGCATAGGTCCACGATTTGGGGAAGTGCAGAGCACTAACTGAAAGTGAAAGAATTTCAGAGTGATCTAGATAATGATTGAGGTAGGTATTCTGTTTCATTTCCACTTCTGTCAGTTCTGTTTCAATTACAGTTAAGCTATGAAAGGGGCTAGCATTCCTCCACTTCTTACCCCCATATTTGATAGTCCCTAGCTATGTAAAAGCATGATTTTGGATGTCACCAGAAGAGAGGACTTAACTTTAATGTTCAGCCTGCTGCATTCTGTGCCTTACAGACTCATTGATTCTCCCTGGGTGGAAACTGAATTTGGCTGCACACATAATGATGACCTATCTGAACTATTGAGCTTCTGTTGAACAATTCTGTCAGTTTTCTGGACCATATTTGCCAGTTCCATGTAGATACATCAGTTATCAGATAATTCTTGAAATCAAGCCTCGATAAGCAGCCAGAATTGAAGTAGAGATGCCTACTAGGGGGTTTGATGTGGAAGCAGCCTCACATGTCATTATACAAGCTCATGTAAGCAACTAAATAAATTCCCTAGATCATATATAGTTGTAGAGAAGTTTAAATTAATGTTTTAAGCATGAAATTGAGGCATGCCTCAGGGACCAGCTTTCTCTAGGTTCTACTGGCTGTACTGACCAGACACTCGTTCTCTGTAGTGGGAATTTATAATGTCTATTGTACATAAGGTAAGTTATTCTTGCTTTAGGGCTGAATTCCATTTCTAAGGTTAGCCAATAATAGATGTTACACTTACTCAACTAGTTAAAAATAATAATAAAAGAATATTTTTCTCCTCTGTGGTGACACCATGTAGATGAATGTCTTGATGAAATTTTAAGTTACGTAGTCTCTTAAAAGTTATGTGAAAGAAGCCACTCCAGAAGTGTAATATTGTTTTTATTAAGAAAGCAACATCAAATACTTGAAAGATAACAAGATTCCCCCAAGAGTGGGAAATATTTCTGTCCCGTCAAGACTTGAGGGAGCATGCAGAATGATTAATTATGTAAACAGTAATATGCATTTTCTTTTATTTATTTATTTATTTTTTTTTAATTGAAAAAGCTCCCTGCAATTGCATACAGTGGATGAGAAGAGTTGCAATTACTTTTTTGGCAGTTGTTTTCTTTTGAAATTTCAGACTTAAGAAATTGACAGGTCCTTTATAGTTTTGTTTTGTTTAAATTTAGTTTAGTTAATAAAGACTAAGGACGATGATAAAATAGAAAACCAGTTGACTAAGCCATACTTAACCCAAGTTTTGTGAGCTTTAATCTAAAATTCCGTTATAATCTTTGCATAATTATGTTTATGATGAGGAAAATCTAAAGTTATCTTAGAACAATACAAGGACTTTCTGTGAAACTTTTACTTTTCTGGCCATAGATAAGAGGGTTCACCAATAGAATCTGAATGGTCGAGCACAGTTTATTTCTTCAGTTTGCTAACCTGCTTTGGATCCATTCTCCATATATACTTTATGGAAAAGTTACCAAGCAAAAGCACCTGGAAAGACTTATTGCCTTCTAGGACACCCAAGATAAGAGTACTGCATCAGAGAATTTATGATTCAGGTTCAAGTTCTTCTTGTGCTTTTTTATTTATTTTGCAGAAATATCCTACGCATCATTCTTTAAGTAGTTTAAAGAATGAAATGGTCTTTTGTCTATTAATTTTTGTTCAACGTAATATGATATGTAATACTAATAAATATATTAAATGTAATATACAATAAAATATGCTACCTAATTGGAGTACTTAGGACGTAATAATAAAGAGCTAATTTCTCACCATCTTTGAAAGCACCTTTTTCACATGGTATCTATGGCAGATTAGTGTTTCATCTGCTTCACTTCAGTAGTGGTTTAATATTTTGATGTTTAAAGAGTACAGAAATTCTCTGAAGCTTGAACTGGAGTCTGTGCACTGCAGAGGGATTTAACAATGATGTGTTAAAAAAAGTTTTATCTGAAGTCAGCTCTTCGCCTGAGCTTCAAATATTACATGGTTCAAATTAACATTTGTAGAGTTAGATTTCATAAATTTTGCAACACTTACTCCTGTGTCAGGCATTCACATCTAATAAGACACAGATAGTCCTTAGGAAACTGAATTCAACAGTAAATAAAAGAGGAAGAGGAATAGAGAGATTCTGAAGATAATAATTTAATTATTTGTTTGTTTGTTTGTTTAAATATCCAGATCTGCAAGTAGTTGACCCTAAATATTCTGCAAGTAATACATATCCTTATCACATTTTAAAGTTCTGTCTGAAGTCAGATCTTTGAAGCTAACATATTTCTAATATGCAAATTAATATTGTAATGTGGAGAACTTTGTTTTTAACAATCAAGTATTCCCAAAATTCATTGAAAATCTGATATTGTATGCTTAGATCTTATACTCTATACTGAGTAACATATCCCCAACACAGCATGCAATCTTCAGGCAAGAAAATCTCATTTAAAAAAAAAATCTGAAATGCAATGTCAGTAAATTAGAAAATTTTTAAGATGTGGTAGAGCCTCTGAAGCAATCATAGATGTAAATGGAAACTGTAGAAGAAAAACAAGTACGCCAGCCAGTTAAAAGCATTTATGAGAAGTGCTTTCATTTATCTAAATATAGCATCATGAATTCTAAGACAAATTATTTCTATATCAGTACTATTAAGAGTAAAGTAGATGACTGTAAGAGAGCAGTCTGGAGCTCTTTGTTTTTTATTCCATATACATCTGCTAAATGGAAAAGATTTCCATTCATCACTGCTGTCAGAAATAGGATATTTACCCTCTTGCTTCTACAACTATTTCCTTCCACTATCACTTGTTAATGAACTTCTTTTACATAGATACATCCAGATGATTAATATATAAACCATCAATATGTGGAGATGAAGATTTGCTCATTATTTGATCTGTAAAATTTTCTGAAATGTGATTTGGATGAAATGAGAAGTCTGAATCTAGAAAAAAAATTATTGCATCCTGCTTGGAATCAGAACAAAAGGAGGGAGAGTGAATTTGAGAACAGAGGAAAAGAGTTTGCTCTGCTCTGTAGGAAAACAAGGTAGTTACTGATTTACTTGCCTCATTCACATGTATCTTCAAATTAAAAGTAGTTACAATTTATAATTAATGAAAATATGTTCTTTATCTAATCAAATTTACATTATTTAATATTTTATTTATCATTACTTTATCTTGGAATGATTTGTTTAATGAAATCCAATTGGAACTGAATCTTCTAGCTTTCTGGAAAATAAGGCGGCACAAAGTAAGCAATTATTGTGGCTAATAATTGCTGTTTCACCCTTAGCAAACTTCTCTCCTCTATCTAACAGTAACGAAGAGCAACTACAGAAGTAAAAAAAAAAAGACAGTATTAATATGTTCTGATTCTCAAGATGGATAATGGTCTAATATACTTTGGCTTTAGCAGAAAACTTGAACTATTACTCTATGAACATCTACAAGAAAGCATTAAAGAGGCTGAGGCATCTCCCATATGAGAAAAGGCTGAAAAACCTTGATTGTTCAACCTGGATAAAAGAAGACTGAGAGGGAATCTGATTAATGTTTATAAACATCTAAAGAGAGGTGGGACGTAAATGGATGAGACTGGGTTCTCCTTGGTGGTGTGTAGAGATCGGACGAGGGATAATGTCCTAACATTTGTACATTGANTTTATTTATTTTTATTTAAGTACAGTCCCTAGTTGTTGCATTTCTACTTATCATAGCTCAACCCCACTATATTTCATATTTTAAGTCATATAAAGATGATTGAGGTAATATGCTCTGTGGCCTGTACAGAAGTTATGGCAGATACTGCGAGGAAGTTCTCAAAGGTACCAGTCAACTCACTCAATACTGAATGCCTTCTCCTGTACTTTAGCTTGATTTCCTAAAGAGACAAATCTAATGTGATGGTGGCATTCCTATCTCTGTGACTGTATCCTTCTGCAAGCCCTCTTTCTCTTGATTACTTTTAATCTCTTTTCCAAACAGTAACCAAACTGGACAGAGTTGTAGGATTCTGAAAGATATTGAAATACTCACATGCAAGGTGTACAAAAATAAAGTCTAAGGACTACACACGTGACTGCTAAAAAGCAACTAATTCTGCCTCTTCTGTTCACTTACTGAGAAACAAAGGATCAGTCATCACATTCATAGTACTTCATGTGTTGCTTCTTGCCTAGCAGGAGAAAAGAGAGATAGGAGCTTGGAATATTGTAGAATACTTTGTGGTAAAGTAGTAGATGGTCTTTGGCAGGGAAGAAGCATGGAGGAAGGATACACTGCAGGTACACTGTAGATGAAAGTTCAGCCTGGTGTTGGTAAGGTGCAGTTTTTAGAAGGCAGTCACATTTTTTAACTTGAAATAACATTGTCCTAAAATAAGTGTCCATATAAAGGCAATAGGTCAATTGAAAAGTCTCAGAAAAAGCCAGAGATAAGATCATAAAACTGTAGAATCCAAAACAGAGGAGGAAGAAGGAAACTGCTTTCTTGACTTGTTACATCTAAGAATTTTACTGCTCAAATAGGATTTATCTCTATGTGGGTTTTTGACTACTGAGGATATGTCCAGAGTGCTTGAAATCTGCTCATTGAAGTATCTTACTTCTCTGATTTTTTAAAGGTCTGTGAATGTGTGAGCTTACATTCTGACCTTAAATTGACTCTTTAAAGCCAATTAAACATCAATACACTGCAAACAATCTTCATTAATTTCTCAGATTATATTATTTTCTCTTTTCAGTGCGCAAATTTCTTCCCTTTTGGCCAGTCAGTGTTTTCAGTAACTTAGATAGAATCCTACTGAAAACAAAACGGAACCTAACCAAAACAAAACAAAAAAAACAATTTTATTTTTCCATGAGCATGACTCCAGTGATACCACAGTTTTCCGAAACAAATAAGGAACCCATGGGACAGAATTCTATCATTAAACAATTCTCAAGGAAGGATATAATTAAGATTGAACATGCAGTTTTCCCACTCAAGTCTTGGTGCTATCAAATGCATAGTTTGAATTAGAACACACATCTTTGAAAAAGGAAATGATTGTTATTTTTATGATTTTAGCAATGGGACTTAAGGGGGGTAATCAAAGTATCTATTCATATAGGTTTCTTCATATAGGGAGTATTTGAACTGTTTTGGACAGAATGTTTCAACAGTATACTAGTATAGTGCAATGACACATTTGGTTTATGCAAAAACAAAACGGAGTTTTTCAGTTCACAGAGTTATGGGATTCTGAGTTCCTGAGCAGCTGCGCACAGTCTTAAAATGAGTATGGTCAGCTGAGTCTTATAGCAAGTAACTAAGTTGCCCTAACCGTTATTAGCAAATTATCAGAAACTCTAGAAGGAAATTCTAAGGATTTTTTGTATGGCAAAGGTATTGCAAGCATTAGACTACCAGGTTGTTCCTCATTAAGAAACATACCAGTTTATAGCATATTTTACTTTTAAGCCAGCCTATTGCACTTTCAGACAGCATTTTTAAAACCATTCTGAAAGATTCATGAAAGTGCATTGGAATTTCATCACATTTTGCATATTCCCCCTCTTGAAGTGTCTTTAAAAAAATAAAATGTCCTACTACAGCATAAAAATGCACATCTTTTTGAATACTTCTTGTATTATCAAATACTGCATGAAGCACAATTTATTTTTTGACATTTTATTGTTTCAAGTGGTTCATAATACTAACTCTTACAGGATTATATTAATAACAGTTAAACTGTAAATTGCAAGTGTCAATAATTCAGCTTGATTAAACATAAATGTCATTTGCAACATCTTAGAATGTCTGAGACACTTGGTTGGGTTTGTAAATGTGACATTTGACCTGAGAGAGATCCAGACCACTTTAGAGTGCAGCTGGAGGCATACCTATAAAACACGAGTGCATCTAAACTGATAAATGACATTGGACAGTTATGCTTAAGTACCCATATCATGTTAAACAATAAAGTTAAATTATCTTATATCCTGAGCAACAGTAGCTCCTTTCAGAAATGTAGTTAACCAGGGAAACAACTGCTGATTTGCATTAGTCATCCTGCAATCAGAACTCATTTTTCAGAAGTTAGGATTGTTACTTTTGACAAGAATACATTTGAAATAGAGCTTAAGGGTCTGAAAGTGTGAGTTCAGGAAGAGAGCTTTATATGATACCATTCTTATGAAATTTTCTTTCTAGTGTCCCAGAATGAAAGTTACCTCCATACAAACACCTATAAAATCAGAACTGTTTTGCATAAAAATATGGCCCTTTCAAGGTCTAAGTGCCCAACACTCTCTATCCCTCTGATTTGTGTATTCCCACAGCTGTTCAGTGGTAACAAAAAAAAGGAAGAAAGGGAGTTACACAGCTGTGAGTAGAATTTATTCATAGCTGTAAATTCCAAAGGAGAATTTGCCTTGGATAGAAATCTTTATCTCATATCTGCCGCAGACAAGGATATCTGAATATTTTGAGCTTTTCTCTCACTGAACAAAAATTACAGAAAGCAACTCACGGGATTCTGAGAACAAAGAACAGTACAAAGTGTCCAGTCTAGATGGATGTAGGATGTCCAAGCAGCAGCATCAGGCTCCAGAAAATCTTTAATTTGTAAACCTGATATAAGGAGTTGTATTGCACTGACCTTTTTGTCTATAGTGGAAAGAATGAATCATCAGAGATTACTCATCATCATATCCCTGTAGAAAGTCTGCCAAATATTTGGACAAAATGGTAGTATGAATAACAGCAATCATGATAAGCAAAGTGTGTTGTCAAATTGTCAGAACTACAAAGAGGTGAAGGTAGGTAGGATCAAAGGAGCATAATATGTTGAGTTTTTTCTCTCGACATCCTGCAGACTTTTTATTCTATTCAGAGCGAGGATCACCTTGGGGACATAGTTTTGGAAAAGGTCACATCTGTCACAGACAGTTAATCCTACTTCAGGATTTGTTTGCGCTGGAACTTGACTTTTCATGTGGCTGTTGCAGAAATTTAGATACAATACATTGTTTGTGCTTGTCATTATCCAAAAGGATAGAAATTACTCTCTAAATTTTGCAAGATGACTGGGAGATGCCATCTCTGCACAATGTGCCAGAACCAGAATGGAACATATACAAATAAATATAGTCTGGTTTCTGTTAGTCAACTGAAATTAAAATGTTCCTTCTATTTACTAGGAATCTTCTTATTTGTTCTGGGTATCCATTGATATTTATGGAATCAATATGTAATTTAGTTTCAGTATATTTAATCATAATCAGCCTGAGTGTAGTGTTTAGCTGAACATATAAAATGTACTATAATGACTTTAAAATGTTTAATTTAAGAATCTCTGCCTCTGTGCATATGAATCAGAGACCTGTGTTTAATTATTGATAGCAATTAGAGCACAGAAGCAGACAAACAGCATCGGGTGGCAGGAATAATTTCAGAGCCTAGCTCTTATTCAGAGTCTCCTTTGGAACCAAAGCATTGCTTCACTGATTGGTTCCTTTCAAAGTACAAATTTGGTTCTGGTTTCCAAACAACTCTTTGAAAATTTTCAGTCATTTTAAAAGTCCTGTTAGATTTATGCATGCATATATGGAACGTATGCTGCTGAGATGTTTCTTTAATGTAATCAGAATCAGAAAATCATTCCTAAGAGCGTACCTGTTTTCATATTTATTTTGTCCTGTGACAGAATAAATGACAAAAATTTTAATCATACATTGACATTCAAGTCTCAATGTCAAAGAATTAAAACAGAAATAATTTCTGGTAAATGACAAATAAAGTCTTAAATGGAAATATAAAACTCGAAAAATTCTATAATATAATAGTTACAGATATTAAGATAAAAATATTTTACTGTGCACCTACTAAAGCAAAAGGAACCTCTAAAATGTAGCATTTACACCATAGGCAAATATCCTATGATTCACAGGGTTACACAGCCATTTACCAATGAATAACTTGATGCAAAACGCCACTTTTATTTCTTTTTTCTTTTTATGAAAAGTATGTGGAATCAGAAAGCATTACATCATTAAAAATAGCTGTAATTTATCTGTATTAGATAGAAACCAACACATGTGAGTGCTGGCTATCAACTTTTTGTGAGCGTTAGTTGATCCTCAAACCATTACCAGGGAAGAACGTCACCCCTGACAGTGAATAACTTCTTTAAAAAAGCTGTGTTTAATTTTATCAGCTCTTAGAAGCAGACCTCAAGTGCTCACGGAACATGGGTCAAAAAGCCATGAGAACCATGAAAATAAAAGATGTAGGTTTTGTTTTGTTTTCTTTTTCCTATAAATGTGAAGAAGAACTTTATAAAATTACACTGTGCTGTTCAAGAAAAATCAAGCTTCCTGCCTCAAAGAATCTGCAGAGTCTGAGTCTGAGAAACACTCATAAGAATGTTCATTACACAGGAATCAGCATGAGAGTCCTAGGCAGGGCATTGTCGTGGGTGTTAAAACCAATGAAATCTTAGGAATAAATCTTGGACATGGGGTATCTATTATCTCTCATACACACTGAGACACTGCCACCTATGTTCATATTGCTAATTATCCTTCATAATCTCCCTTAAAGCTGTTTGAGAGACCAGGCTCTGAGAAGCTGTAATTCCCTATTGCTTTACATGGTAACAGATGGGTAGAAAGGAAAGGCAGAGTCATAGTTGCTGGTTTTTATTTCGGATGGGATTATAATACAATTTATTGAAAGCATTTCTTTTTTAATAAGAAATAATAATCATAGTCAGATGATCACTTCCAGTGTGGCCAGCTTAAATTACTATAAACAACTAGCACCAGATCTGCCAACTACTATAATATAAGTAAACAGTGTATCTCTGTATAAAAACGCCCAACCATACAGTGTCCATAATACAGTGTTGACATTTTACCATAAGCTGAAGTTCTAGACATGCCCCCCACCCCCTCATCGAGCTGTACTTCATTCATACATTGCTGCACAACACAAAAAGAAAGAAGGAGAGACTGCAAAGATGTCTTCGTGTGACTCATAACATATTCTCATTTATTCCTCTTCCGTAACTCTTCCCTTCCATAACACTTAATCCCACTTGTAATCTTTACAATTTTCTCTATTTTCATATCCATTTCTACATAATATAATTCCTGTAAATCACAGATACATTATCTTTAGTTTAATTAACCAGATACCATGCCCATCTTTTGTACACAATTTACTGGGGGGAGTTGTGGTTTTTTTTCCCTCAATTCTACATTGCCACCTATTTATATATTCCAGAAATTAAACATAGTTTATACTTTATCAGTGCAGAGACAGTTGTTCACTGAAATATTTTTCTTTCTCTTTCCTCATTCTTTCCTTTTACAACAAAGTATATCTGTGATATGTTACTTTGATATATCAAACTGCTATGAACACAGCGGAAGTGTGTAAACTTCATCGTACCACATCAGAATTGTTAGGTAATAGTTTTTGTTTTGTTTTTTTCAGCTAAGTTTTCAAACTCATTCTGTGAAGAACATTGTAAATTGTGTTGTGGTAAGAAGGTATTAGAAAAGAGTAAAAATGTTAGGTTTCATTGATTATTTTATGTATGCATAAGTGTACATATTAAAATTTATCTGCATACACATTCTCATGCATGTAAATATATAATAAATAAATATACATGCACTGTGCTGTATATACTTTTCTCTTTTTTGGTGATTTTTCTTCAGGAGTTCTGATCCAAAATTCTTAACTATGCTATTGAACGAAACCAGTTTAAAGGAGATCCTGTTAGTCATGCAGTCTTCAAAATACCTAAAAATGTTCCTGGTAGGATGTATATTCTTCCATGTTCACTGTAGGAAGCTTGTTTCTCCACTATAGTATTATATAAAATTAGCCACAATATATTGCTTTTGCCACAGTGACATTGCCAGTACTGAAAAGGGGACTTTTAAAAGGAAGAATAAAAGTAAAGGGCTCTCCACATCCATCTGCAGTTTAGGAGGTTAACAGAAGTGTGAAGTGTCCAATCCATGTCCATGAAATGTTCTCAACTGAATGAGAAAACTGCATGAAGACAAATTTAGTCTGAAACTGCAGCTTGTAAATGCGTGAACTGCTCCAGCCACCTGATCTGTTTCTATTATTGCTGCCTCAGAACCATCAGTGCTTTTGTTCCTGTGATGTGCATCTTGCATACACCTTCTTAAGTGCACTGATCTGAACACAAAATCTATGATGCATTAAGTTTCAGACCAAAAGAATGGGCTTTCTCCTCTGCTTGAGTGTCAGTAACTGGAGAAAACAGAAAGACTGAGGTCCCTCTCCTAAGTGAAATATTGTCTGAAATGATCGTAAATTGGGGAAATAGGTGAAATGGAGAAAATAGATGTTGTCAAAGATGGATGAATTTGCAAAATCTAAACAAACGTTGAAAAAAAATCATTTGTACAGTGAGCAAATCATATTAATAAATCTAAAAAAATATATAACCTAATATTACATTTCCCTGTCTCTCCCATTCCCATACCTGATCCTTCCTTCAACTTGAGACTGCAAATCTCTTCATTTATCCCAGATTCTTTCTTCTTTTATACATCTGCTCCCCCCACACACTTCTATAGCAATATGCCTAATTTCTCCAGAACTATCTCTAAAAGTCCTAGTATATCACTCTACACACACAGTCTACACAGGATCAGTCACCTAAGAAGTCATTCTCAGATTCATCCCAGAAATGAACCCTGAAATATTTACCTTGAACATACAGCAATCATAAATGTTCAAGTGAGTTCTCCTTAAGCCAGAAACAAAAAAAAATGAAGCTGAATCACAGAATTGTAGGGGTTGGAAGGGATCTCTAGAGGTCATTGAGACCAACCCCTCTGAGGAACTCTTAGATAAAAATTCAAATTCTGTGCACAAAATTCTATTCACTTCCAGAAAATCATCAGCAGATAGAGGGAGGTGATCCTGCCCCTCTACTCTGTCCTGGTGAGACCTCGCCTGGAGTACTGCATCCAAATCTGGAGTCCTCAACACAGGAGAGATATAGTCCTCTTGGAGAACAACCAGAGGAGGACCACAAAATTACCCAAGGGATGGAACATCTCCCTTACAAGTATAGGATGAAAGAGTTGGGGCTCTTCAACTTGGAAAAGAGAAGGCTCAGAGGCAACTTTCAGTATCTAAAGGGGAGCAACTGGAAAGAAGGGGACAGCCTCTTTAGTAGTCTGTTGTGATAGTACAAGAGAAATGGTTTCAAGTTCAAAGAGGGTAAGTTTAGGCTGGATATAAGGAAATTTTTTTTACTGTGTGAATGGTGAGGCAGAAGAGCAGATTGCTCAGAGATGTGGTTAGTGCATCATATCCTGGAGAATTTCAAGCCCAAGTTGGACCTTGCTCTGAGCAACCTGATGTAGCTGTTCATTGCACGGGAACTGGAATAGATGACAGCTAGAGGTCCCTTTCAACTCCAGGGATTCTAAGATTCTATGATTATCCTAAAAACAAACAAACAAGCAAACAAACAAAAAACATCAACAAAACAAATTTTCTTTTGAATATTTTTAAGTTCCTTCCAAAACTGAATGCTTGTTCCTGCATCACTTAAATGTTGAGTGTGTTAAAAGTTTGAGAGTTGTTCCAAGCTAAAAACATACTTGCAGAGACCAGGGTCAGCTTTTTATTAAAAGAAACGCAAGCCATCAGTTTGACTGAAATAGCAGTCTGAGAAGAGCTCTGGGCAGTAGAAAAGGCCAGGGAACCAAATAATGATAGAATATAAAATAAATAAATTTCTGACCAAGAAGCAATAGGTTGAGACAGCAGGTTGAAAAGGAGCATTGCTGGTGGGTGTGGATATGTTTAGAGAAGGAAGTTTGTACCATTTCCCTCAGAAGGGCATTATACACTAAAAGATGACACTGACATTTCCCGTATCTTTGTCATTTGAAGTTAGGTGCTTAGTCTAAGCCACATGTCTTGTCCCTGGAGAAACAATTTTAGAAGTTGCATTTTACTGTTAATCAGGGACCCAGGAAGGAATACTTTATTATCTGGGAAAGAATCCCTGCCACCATTTACTCTGCTGGGAACTCAAGTGATGACTAATTTATATTAAACTTCTCCCTTTCAGACTACTAATATTAAATGAAAAGAATCACACCAAAACAATTTGATCATTACCAGAAAATAACTACACTTAACCATAAATGAACATCACAGTTTCATTTGACAGTGTAAAAGGTCAACTAATTTTAACCCCAGAAATAACACAATTAATAGGTTTTTATAGTCTAAATTAAATGACTTAGCTGTTTAACTAAGCACACTAGAAAAGTCTGACAAAGGAGACAAAACAATTCTAATTTTGTAAAAATGTAAGATTTTTTATTCATTTTCAATACCATTTTGCCTTTCTCTTTTGAAAGTTAGTTCTTAATAAATGGTTTCCTTTACCTGAAAAACCATCACTTCATTTTAGCAGATTCTCCCAGAAACCTTTTTGTGCAAATGATAATAAGAAATAATTACATTAATGTGACTTCAAGTATACTGCTCAGATCAGCAATTTCAATCATGTATTTCTTTGCAATTCTGATCTAAACATAGATTTAACATTCTAAATTCTTTTTACTATAATCCCTATTTTAACTTGCACCAGCTAACTGAAATATTTCTCTTTTGATATGTGGATAGTCATCAGAGAGTCAAGTTAATTGTCCTATCTTCAATTAGCTTCCTATACAGCAGGGACAAAAAGGCTTCAGACAAAGCTATCAGCCAGCCCAATGCTCTGTACCAGAAACGTTCAACCACAACCCACAGTCTGAATACGTTTCAGGACTGGAGTAGTATTGTGGTTGCCCCTGCATTTTAATACACTCACTAAATACAGCCCTGTGAACAGCAAAAAATATGCATCATTGCTCTTCGTTTTTATAAAGGTATTTAAGCATAGGTTTCAGGATTGCTGAAAAAAAATCAAGGTTTTTATATATATATTTGGCTTAATTCTCAGTCAACATAAATGTATTACCTGAAGATTTTCAAATGAAAAGTCAGAGAGTTGCAATCAGATATTCAATTAAAAAAATGTCATCTCTTCTCTTTACTAGTGATTTTTGAGAGCTACCTTACCAGAGAAAAATATCCCTCACTTCACAATCACAGTTGACTCTTGTCACAAATTTTTGGCAATATGTACATTTGTGAACAACTGTTTCCAAGAATGAAGCACAGAAAAAGTAAAATTTCACCAGAACATTTTATGAACACCTTGATAACTCAGTAGTAATGGCAACCTGATGCATTTGTTTCACAAAAATTGTGTCAAATATTCTACTAATATTTTTGCTGCTCTCCTTTTTTATGCTTAAATAATTTATTTATTTAATAAGTCCTGTTATTTATATACCTTAACTTTATAGGATATTTTATACATGGCCTGAGTCAATTCCACTTCACCCATATAGCACAGTCAAGTCAAAATTTTGGACACTTGCACCCAAGACTCAGTAAAAAAGTTAACTGAACAACTGAATACGCAGAAAAACAGTTTTCATTAAAGGATAATTCAAAAGTATGGAACTGTTCTGGAAGGAGTTCAGTTAGCAGTTATTATATGCTTATGTGACTATAGCTGTTTTAAAAAGAATTATTTAATATTCCTAAGCCCTACAGGAAAAAAAAATTGACAACTTCAGAATAAATTACATGTCTGAAATGTCTGAAAAACATGAACTACCCCAAAAGCATTTTATTTGGCATACCTGGGCACCAGAGTAAACAACCAAGGGGCTGATGTCCAATGAGCACTGGAAATATGATTACCAAAGGGCATCCAAAAAAGCATTACTCCTGGGAATCTTGGAATTTCAAATGAACATGATTTATTAAGGTAGTTTTTATATTTAGATACCTAAAAATTAGCTAATGCATTAAATCATTTGTAGATGTACTTTCATAGCATAAGTAGCCAGGAGACATGAATGGATTTTGGATCTCATTTTATATCTGTATTGAATAAGAAAAACTGATAGATCAAGTATCTGGAAGAGTCCTCTAACTTCAAGTGATGACATATTCATTGACAAGAGAAATATATATCTATGTAACTTACTGAATGTCATATGCAGAATATCTGGGGTACGAAAACTCTGAGTCCTATACTATAGGCAAAATAATTATTACAATTAAAAAAAAAGTTTTAAACATCTTGAAGTCATCTATCTTTGAATTAGAGGAATGTTGAGGAATGGCTGCAGGAGCAGGGAGGTCATGGTGACATGTACGTGCATAGTTTGCATGGCAGCACAGACTACATACTCATCGAAAAGTATTAGATGTTGATAGGAGGTCACCATGTCTCTGGGCCAAGTGACNTGAGTCCTGTTGTGCTTCCCGCCCAAGAGCAATCGACCCCTGATATCCGCGGCAGAGGAAAACAAACAAAAATGCAAACAGCTCCACAGATCTCCTCTCCGAGCACACATTCAGCATTATGTCTTCAATATATGTACCTCTTATATATAGAGAGATTTTAATAAAAATCTTAGTCTGAAATAGCAGGTGTTAAATCAGTCAGTTTTGCAGGAAGGATATGCAAAGAAAGCAGGAATTAATCTTTTACAAGGGACACAGACTATCACCTTTTGAAACACTGACATTACTATTTATATGAACCTTGACAAGGATCTTCTTTTGCACCATTTCACATTCATGCTTAGCAAACAAATACTGAACATTCATTAAGCAAACCTGCTATGACAAATGAAAGGGTGACTTCAGGAATGTTATCGCCTTCTATGTTCTGGGTGTGATAAATAATTAAAAAGGCATTGGCACATCAGTGTGTGTTTTTATGTTTTATGCATGTATAAAACTCCTTATCTGCTACAGACTGGGAAAATATCTCCTCCAAGAGCCTATCACTCTTTTGGATATGGAAAACAAATGCTGGAATCTTCCTTGCTGTTAATCAGAGTAGTTCTACTGAAATCAGTTGAGCTCCACTGAAGTTAATGAAATGTTTCCAACTGTTTAGTTACTAACATGTTTTCCCTAAGAAAAGGAGTGTCGAATGAATATTTTTACATCCTATTTAGAAATAGGCACTACTTTAATTTTTATTTTAAAGTTTTATGCATTTTCCCAAATGCACTAGAAGAAATAGTGAGAGTACTGAGAATTTGTATAATGATTTTCATTAGGTAAGATTAGGAGGTCACTTATATGACTATATACAGTTTAGATAAACAATAGAAGAATTTATTAACTGAATTGCTACAATAGAATTTTCCTTTCCAAAAATGAAAAGGAAAAAAAAATCCTTTGCTATTGAATACCAGCTTTCCCATGCTTCCCAGTTAGAAAGAGAAAACTGCCACACAAAAGGACGTGTGCACAAGAACCTGATTAGAAGATCTATCCAAAAATTCTAAAATAATTGTATATATATATCTAGAATTAAGTTATTTTAAATATGAATTACACTGTTTTTATTCTACTTTTTCTTTCTCTTTTTTTTTTTAATGATTTATGCTATTAGGTGATGTTGTATTGAATTTACAAATTATTTTAGTTAATATGAACAATAAAACAGTAAAAAATTATTTATCTGGTCAATGAAACACTACTGAAGTTAAATATTAAATGCCAGTGTAAACTTTGTTGTGATTAAACTTTATGCACAACTGAGAACCATGAAAATATTTGCTCGCTCTTCCCCAAAGCAGAATAAGAAAGAGAATAGGAAAGGAAATAAAACTCGTGGGTTGATATCTAAAGTATTTACTGAGACAGAAAAGGAAAAGAATGAAAAACAACAGCAACAAATTGCTGGTATATACATATACCACAGTGCAACTACTGGCTATCCATTGACCAGTGCCCAGCTAACAACATGACTGCCCAGTAATCTACATCCTGTTAACAGCACAGTGTTTCACCACAGGTTGACCAACACCAATCCATCCCCAAGCAGCAGGTGATCCTTGTCAAAGTCCCAACAGCTTTATAGACGTCTGCATGATACCATGTGGTTCAGGATAATTTCTTGCCTGATTGAGGTCAATTGTATTGGTTCCGCCCTCCCTTACACTCTTCACCTGCATCATAATGGCTGAAGTTTTTCCTTGTTGAGTGATCAGGTTTGGCCATGGATGTTCACTCTCTGCTTGTGTGAAGGACAGAAACTGTTTATACTTTTGTTGTCTCAAAGCTTGCTTCACAAGGCTTTTCTGGTTATAAGACTCTAATTGACAACTGCAAATCATCTAGATGGTTGTCACGGCGCCTCAATGTCTCTGTTTATGGTTGTAAAGATAAGCAGAAATAGGGGCAAGTAGTCTCTTTCGGGGTATGGCTTGGAGAAGCTGATCACCGGAAAGACCCACATGGCACCAAAGGTGCTACTCCCTGCTGATTTATCTGTTGGGCCAGATGTGTTAAACTTGTCGATAAGAAAGCAGGACAGACATCCTGTTGTCCCAACACGATAACCAAACAGATATCTCTCTTAAACAAAACACCCAAGGGAATAATGAGGAGCTCTCCCCCTTCAAGGTTTGAAAATTTACAGCAGAACTGACCCTTAGGTTTAATCCCCTGTATAACCAGAGTTTGGAATGTAATGAATATGCATGTGCTATACCTTTAAATAGGTATTCGTTTTTCTCTTTGATGCGCGCCTTTGGTGGAGCAAAAAGACTCCTCGGCCGCCCAGTGCTGTTTTGCTTACTGTNCTTTTTATCTCTTTTCTATCGCTCGCCTTCCCTTCCCCGTATCCCTAAGCAACTAGTATTTGTAATAAACTGGTTGGGCTAACATTTGACCCGTTGTGTCTTAATCTCACACCAGGTATACACATAATCAAAGAACCTCGTCTCTCTCCTTTATACTGGAGCATGACAGCTTGGCAACTCCAAAGCATTCATGTGCTACAAACACAGTCTCAGCTAAAACCAGGACAAGCCTAAAGGAATTTCAGCTCCTAAATGATGTATGTTCTTCTGAAACTCGTGTCCTGTCAAACTAATCATGTACTTTCAGTTTGATTATATATACAAGATCAAATTTTCCCTTGCACTTTAAAGTAGTTATTCTCATGAATTCTATGGTGTGCAGGATTTTTCAATTTTTTCTCTGGATTTCAGATAACGCTTTGCAAAATTTGATGCAGTGTATTCTTAGAAGGCTAGAGAGTATATCCTTCCCATTGGGAAAATTCATGGAAAATTAGGTTGGTTGGATTAGTCAGTCACATGACTGCTGTATTCTTCCCTCTTATTCACTAGAGAGTTGTACGGTTTTCCTTCTATTGGCAGAATGAAACTTGTCTTTTCGGTCACAAAGTTTTATAAAGTTCAGTTCTGTTGTGTCTATAAAGTCATATATAGTATACATTTGTTAAGGATGTATATACTGCATCACAATATGTATCTTTAAACAAGATACTTCTCTTTTTTTTTTTCCTTTGAACTGTCAGAGGATGAATATTTCAGGGAATCCTAAGACTCACTTGGAGAAACTTGAAACTGGAACTGGACTAAATACACATCTCTGTATCAGAGGAGGGTATCTATTTGGCTTTGAAGTACTATCCCGTAACTCCATCGGGGTGGGTTAGGAAGCAGCTGGACACTGTATACTTCCCTCTCCTTAGTGAGAGAAGAGGATAAAATGGGACAAGAAAGCTCATAGGTTAAGATAAATACAGGAAGATTATTATTTACAACATAGCATCACAGGCAAAAGAGACTCAGCTTAGAGAAAATCCAATTATGGTATTGCCAATTAAATAGATTGGGGTCAGGAGAATCAAAGACAAAACACCTCTAGCAGTTTCTCTCTGCCACTACTTCTCATTTAGACTTTTACCATGTTTCAGTTTGGGCAATTGCTCCTCCAGGAAAATCTGTCTGCTTTACTGGGAGTTGTAGCAGACTAACAAAAAGAAAAGTGTATCTGTGGTATGTCTAGAATTGTCCCAAACATTTGGAAGATGAAAGACTATCACCATAACAACAGGCTGAAGACTAAGCACTTAATTGGAAGCAAAGAGAAAAGCTCATATTTGGTAAGAAATCAGGGAAATCTGGCAAAAGGCCTATGTGGATAAGTAAGGAACTCATGTATAAACTGAAAAAAGAAGGTCCTTGTAATGTGGAAAAAAGGCCTGTCCACCTGGGTATATAATATAAGAGTGTTGTCAGGGTCCGTAGGGATGCAATGAAGAAGGCTCAGGTTCTCTTGGAATTAAACTTTGCAAAGGAGGTAAAGGGTAACAAGAAAGGTTTTTTAAGTATGTCAATTATAAAAGGAAAACTAGGGAAAATGTGGGTCTCCCACTGAAAGAAGTGGGTCCCTTGGTAGTAGAAAATGCTGAAGAGGTGTAGATCCTGAATGCCTTCTTTGCTCTAGCCTTTAATGCTAAGATTAACCCTCAGGAATCCCAGGCCCTGGAGGTAAGAGTCCGAGTAAAGGAAGACTTCCCACTGGTTGAGGTGGATCTGATCAGAGAGTATCAAGGCAAAATCAGTTCACACAAATGCATGGGTCCCAATGGGATGCACCCACACATGCTGAAAGAACTGACAAAAGTGACAGCTGAACTGCTGTCCATCACTTTTGAAAGGTCTTGGCAAGTGGAAGAGGTTTCTGAAAACTGGAGGAAAGACAGTAGCACTCCAATTTTCACAAAGGGCAAGAAGGAGGATGCAGGAAACTAGTCATCCTCATCTCTGTCTGTAGAAAGGTGATGAAACAACTGGTTCTGGATGTCATCTTCAAGCAATTGGAAGAGAAGAATGTTATCAGGAGTAGTCAGCATAGATTCACCAAGGAGAAGTCATGTCTGACCAACTTGGTTCTCTTCTATGACATCATACCTGGTTGAGTAGATGGGTAGAGAGCAGTGAATGTTGTGGACCTTGACTTCAGCAAGGTATTTGACACTGTCTCACACAACATCCTTGTTATGAAATTTACAAAATATGGGAAAGATGAAGTGGGTTCAGAACTGGCTTGCTGGCAGAGCTCAGAGAGTTGTCATCAGAGATGCAGAGTCCAGTTGGAGGCCTGTACCTAGCAGTGTTTTCCAGAGGTTGGTACTGAGTCCAGACTTTTTCAGCATCTTAATAGGTCTGGATGAAAGCATAGAGTCCACCCTGAGCAAGTTTGCTGACAATACAAAGCTAGGAAAAGTGGCTAACACACCAAAAGGTAACAGTTATTCTCTACCATTCAACAAGACCTGGACAGATTGCAGCATTGCACTGGGAGGAACCTGATGAGGTTTAACAAGAGCAAGTATAGAGTCTCGCAACTACAAAGGAATAGCCACATATATTAGTACAGATTCGAGAAAGACTTGCTGGAGAGGTGCTCTGCAGAGAAGGACCATGTGTCCTGGTTGGCCACAAGCCAGCAGTATACCCTTCAATGGTATCCTGGTGTGCATTATCAAGTGTGTGGCTGGCAGGTTGAGGGAGGTGATCCTCCCCAGCTACTCTGCCCCAGTGAGACCATATCTAAAATACTGTGTCCAGTTCTGGGCTCCCCAGTTTGAAAAAGACAGGAATTTCCTAGAAAGACTCCAATGGAGAGCCACAAAGATGACAAAGGAGCTGAAGGATCTCTCTTGAGGAAAGGGTGAGTCACCTGGCTCTGTTCNACAACATCCTTGTTATGAAATTTACAAAATATGGGAAAGATGAAGTGGGTTCAGAACTGGCTTGCTGGCAGAGCTCAGAGAGTTGTCATCAGAGATGCAGAGTCCAGTTGGAGGCCTGTACCTAGCAGTGTTTTCCAGAGGTTGGTACTGAGTCCAGACTTTTTCAGCATCTTAATAGGTCTGGATGAAAGCATAGAGTCCACCCTGAGCAAGTTTGCTGACAATACAAAGCTAGGAAAAGTGGCTAACACACCAAAAGGTAACAGTTATTCTCTACCATTCAACAAGACCTGGACAGATTGCAGCATTGCACTGGGAGGAACCTGATGAGGTTTAACAAGAGCAAGTATAGAGTCTCGCAACTACAAAGGAATAGCCACATATATTAGTACAGATTCGAGAAAGACTTGCTGGAGAGGTGCTCTGCAGAGAAGGACCATGTGTCCTGGTTGGCCACAAGCCAGCAGTATACCCTTCAATGGTATCCTGGTGTGCATTATCAAGTGTGTGGCTGGCAGGTTGAGGGAGGTGATCCTCCCCAGCTACTCTGCCCCAGTGAGACCATATCTAAAATACTGTGTCCAGTTCTGGGCTCCCCAGTTTGAAAAAGACAGGAATTTCCTAGAAAGACTCCAATGGAGAGCCACAAAGATGACAAAGGAGCTGAAGGATCTCTCTTGAGGAAAGGGTGAGTCACCTGGCTCTGTTCAGCCTAGTAAAAAAAAAAAAAAAAAGGGAGGGGATCTGTTGAGTGCTTATAAATATCTGAGGGGATTTAGGAAGCAAATATACGCGGCCAGTCTCATCTCAGTGGTGTGTAGTGATAGGACAAATAGTAATCATCTAAAACTTGCACATCAGAAGTTTCATTTTAACATGTGGAAGAACTTCTTCACAGTAACAGTGACAGAGCACTGGAACACATCACCCAGATATTTTGTGGTATCTCCTTCTATGGAGATACTGAAGACATGTCTAGATTAGGGTACCTACCTTAGCAAGGTTGTTGCACTTAATGACCTCTTGGNTTAACAAGAGCAAGTATAGAGTCTCGCAACTACAAAGGAATAGCCACATATATTAGTACAGATTCGAGAAAGACTTGCTGGAGAGGTGCTCTGCAGAGAAGGACCATGTGTCCTGGTTGGCCACAAGCCAGCAGTATACCCTTCAATGGTATCCTGGTGTGCATTATCAAGTGTGTGGCTGGCAGGTTGAGGGAGGTGATCCTCCCCAGCTACTCTGCCCCAGTGAGACCATATCTAAAATACTGTGTCCAGTTCTGGGCTCCCCAGTTTGAAAAAGACAGGAATTTCCTAGAAAGACTCCAATGGAGAGCCACAAAGATGACAAAGGAGCTGAAGGATCTCTCTTGAGGAAAGGGTGAGTCACCTGGCTCTGTTCAGCCTAGTAAAAAAAAAAAAAAAAAGGGAGGGGATCTGTTGAGTGCTTATAAATATCTGAGGGGATTTAGGAAGCAAATATACGCGGCCAGTCTCATCTCAGTGGTGTGTAGTGATAGGACAAATAGTAATCATCTAAAACTTGCACATCAGAAGTTTCATTTTAACATGTGGAAGAACTTCTTCACAGTAACAGTGACAGAGCACTGGAACACATCACCCAGATATTTTGTGGTATCTCCTTCTATGGAGATACTGAAGACATGTCTAGATTAGGGTACCTACCTTAGCAAGGTTGTTGCACTTAATGACCTCTTGGGGTCCCTTCTAACCCCTGTGATTCTGTGATGACTTTATTTTGTTTAAAACTCCCAGTTGCTTCAGTTATTTTGACTGTAAACTTGTTTACTGCAAACTAGTTTACTGAATATTTGTTTAATACACATGTGTTGTGAACTCCATAATTCTAAAAAGCATAACAGTATGCCTGAGATGACTGGGGGCTTGAAGATACAATTTCAGGATGAGTGCTCTTACAGACCTTGGACTCCCCTGCTTGTTTCCTGGATCAGTGTTAGTACCAAGACTCCTGATGATCACTTACTCTGTTCCTCTCTCTCTCTGCTCCTCTTTTTCTCCCTCTCTCCCTTCCCTTCTATTCCCACCGCCACGCACATCTCCATCTCTCTATTTTCTTTCTTTTTCTCTCATAAGGTTAAGTATTTTGTTTTCTTATAAAATGTTATAGCTTAGCTGCACAGCTTAGACAGACACTATTGTAAGAGTGCCAAAACTTTTATGATATCTTTAGTACTGAAATTTTCATTGAGCATTGCAGATAATCTTAGCTGTGTTCTGTGATATGCCCTGTGTACCAAAATCTGAACACAGGCTAAAAATACATCTACCTAAACAGAAACATGCAAAAAAATAAAACAACCAAGGACCCAGGTTGTCATATTAAGCAAAGTCAACAGAAGAGAAGAAGGATTACAACTAATCTACCTATCTGTTGAACTGTGTGAGTAGACAGATCTGGAATAAATATCTGCTTGTTTTGTAATTCTTTTATGCAGGTAATGAACATCCCCTGTAAAGTCAGTTTTGTCCAAGTCTCTCTCTGAAAGAGTCATTTATTAGATGCAGAGCTCCTGCCTGCTGGATATATACATGCAAAACAAATAAAATAATTGCATATTGTCAAATCATGGAAATAAGAAAAGGTCTAGAAATATGGAAGCAAGTTAAGAAAAATGGATTATCAAAAACATGATTTTTCTTAAGTTTAACTGTTTAGCAAAATCAGAAAATATATTCTTTCCAAAACACTGATGATATTCAGGCAGCTTTCTACACTAGCTTTCAAGTATGCTCTAATTAAGTGTGAATGAAAAACAGTCTCAGTGATAAAGTACATACATATGTATGTTTAACTCTCAGGACAAGATCTCTGTTTAGGATAGGAAGAAGAACTATGACTTTCTTACATAGCTCTGTTTAGTGTTATCTAAAAATGCTAAATATTTTCCAAAACCATGAGGCCCCACTGAAAGTAAGTAAGGGTAATGTCCATGACTGAGACCTGAGCAACGGAAAAAATTCCAACTTTTCCAGCAAAAAACCTGTCTGATTTTCTAAATGAATGTTTCTATACTCTGGAAGTCACAGGTTCTGATTTTCTGTGCCAGTGATGTAAACCAAACAGAGAGACTACTGCAACACAGTTTTAGCCTCTCACAGGTAACACTTTTCCAACCAGTACTCAATAACAGATCATGGAATCACAGGGATTGGAATGGATTTCTGGAGAACAGCTGGTTCAATTTCACTGATAACACAGGTTCACTAGAGTAGGTAGCAGAGAAGAACCTTCAGGTAGGTTTTGAATATCACCAGGGAAGGAGATTTCACATCCCCCCTGGGTAATTTCTTCTAAATATACCAAAGTTAAAACCCTTCTTTGAACTGTCATATATAAGAGAATAGACTGTTGATAATAGTCCAGATTCCAAGATTTTGTCTTTCCTCGGAAAAAATGTCTGAAGAAGCCATCAAACTTCTGTTTGTTCGGCTCTAAATCATGCTTTGAATTGTTATACTGCTCTCTATTACATCTTATGTATGTATTTTCTATCTTCTGGGAGAAGTAAAAATAAAAACATTAAATTGAACATAATCAAGTGTAGGTAGCTTTTCTTAAGATATTCATTTCTATCTAAGACAGAGAAGACAAGGTTTATATGGTAGCACCTCATATCTTCAAATTTTAGCTGGAGTCAGATCACATTTGGTACTTAAAAGGCCATTGCATTTGTTTCTTTTTCCATATGGCATACTAGTGTTTGTCAGAGAACTATTCTGGGGAACTGAAATTTGAGCATATCAACATATCAGGACATAACTGAAATATTAAACCACAAATACATTCAAGAGAGAATGCTTGATATAAAGAAAAGAGACTGAGCGGCAAAAAATGAGTGAGCGGACTGTGAAGAGCCAAACATTGGCAAAAGGTAAGGATCGTTATGGCATATGGAGGATAATAGGTACAAGGAAGCGAAAAACAAGGTTGGACACTTGGAAAGGCATTTAACACAGATGACATCATGAATTAAAATAGAATTTGGCAAGGTTGTCTGGATCATACGCTTTTCTCTTCTCCATGTGCTCGGATTTAAAATGAGTATCTTTTTGGAGTAGCTGAGTTACACTACACTAGTGAGCCAACCTTCTCTTCAGATACAGAAAAAGAATTAACTATTCTCCCATTACCATACTTAGGCTATCATTTTTTAGAAGCTGAACTCAATTCTTTATATCTTTCTAGATGAACTGAGAAAGCCAAAGTAATATTTTTCCATGTTTATAGTTACTTATGATTCCTGCCTTACGGTCTCTCACAAGAAGTATGGACTCAAATACTTGGCTCCCCTATATACTCCATATGGCAAACTCAGCTGCTGAGCCTGATCTGTTGGTGAAGAATATGGGTTCCATCTAGAAAGTAAGAATAAAGGAAACAAAAAGCCAGAGCTGTTACCTCCTAAACAGTAAATACATGAGACAACATATACTATGAGAATTATGAGAGGTGAAAATGGGAACAGCAGCAACACATAGGAGACAACATCCAGCAAGAATTATATGATCAGAATTTCCTGGAAAGAACATCCAGGGTCCAATAGTCCAGTAGTACAGGCAGGAAAGTAATGTAATTTTTGCAGAAGTCCATGAATAAAAACAAACTGTATAACAGAGAATCCACATAACAAGCTAAAGCAAATAGTATGTAGTACAACATCCAAGCTCTGAAACAACCCATTGAAATACATGGCTTTGCTAATGAATTTTCACATGACAAAGGGTTACCATGAAAAGGGAAGATGATGAAAAAGGAAACTTTAATTGCAGAAAGCACTGAAGGAAAGTTGAACAAGAGTCTTATAGATTTTCTCTCATGTGCTGAAACACTGTTCTTGTATATCCTCACTCATGGTCTGTGAATATCTACACTTTCCAGGCATTTTAAAATACAACCATAATCTCCAGTGTACTATAGTAAAAATGGTACTATGGTTATGGATTTATGATGCATTTGTTACTGTAGCTGCATGTTTATGCACTATTTCCATTCAACAAACTTGATATAAATTATCATTCTTTCAAGAGAAGGAGACAATTACATGAGTTTCTAGAGATCCTAAGAATAACAAGGTTTACAATTACAATTACGAATGACAAACAATTAGTTTCTACCGTCACAGAATTACAAGGATTGGAAGGGACCTCAAGGGATCATCAAGCCCAATCCCCCAGCTAAATCAGGTACCCTACAATAGATAGCACTGGTAGTCATCCAGCTGGGTCTTGAATATCTCCACAGAAAGAGACTCCAAAACCTCTCCGAGCAACCTGTTCCAGTGCTTCATCTCTCTTACAGTAAGTTCTTCAACATTAGTATAGAACTTGCAATGTCCAAGTTTCATAGAATCATAGAATCCTTAGAATTGGAAGGTAGCTTCAAAAGACATTTAGTCCAACTCTCCTGCAATGAACAGGAACATGCACAGCTTAATCACATTGACCAGGGCCTGATCCAGGCTCACCTTGAAAGTCTCCAGGGA
>VXAB01000656.1:20163-48143 GCA_013399175.1 Odontophorus gujanensis | reverse complement strand
CAACTCCTAACAAGGATGTTGTGTGAGACAGTGTCAAATAGATGAAGTCAAAGTCCACAACATTCACTGCTCTCTACCCATCTACTCAACCAGGTATGATGTCATAGAAGAGAACCAAGTTGGTCAGGCATGATTTTCCTTGGTGAATCTACGCTGACTACTCCTGATAACATTCTTCTCTTCCAATTGCTTGAAGATGACATCCAGAACAAGTTGTTCCATCACCTTTCTACAGAGGTGAGGATGACCAGTTTTCTGCATCCTCCTTCTTGCCCTTTGTGAAGATTGGAGTGCTACTGTCTTTCCTCCAGTCTTCAGACACCTCTCCCATTTGCCAAGAAATAAAATGACCTATACACCCCCTTCTGTTCCGAAGTACATATGAATAATCCTTAGACTTCTCACAGTGACTTCATCAATGCCGACGTGAATTATTAATAAAGGATAATAATCAAAGAGGTGAATCAGACTAGGAAATTTCCTAGAAATATCCTTGACCTGAGCCCCAGAGAGGCAGTACAGTTCCCAATGGGTAGGGTCAAAACAACATATAAGGCGTTCTGTTCCTCTCAGAAGGGAGTTTCCTTCTACAGTCACCCTTCTGTCCTTGATGGGAGGTATGGTAGTCTTGAGGTGATCCTAGACAACCTCAAGGATGGACCTACCACAGCATCCTCACTCATCTTTCCCTCAAGTTCCAGAACCTCAAATCTATTACAAAGGGGTATCTGGGGAACCAAGGTAGGTCAGGATGGGGGCTGCCTGTGACACCAAACTGAGATCTGTTTCCACGGCTCCTCTTCTTTTAAACCACCTCCCTCTGCTTGATGCTGGCAGGGAAGGAGGTCTACCACTCTTTGGGTTGTATCACCTCAGTGTCTTTCTCACAAGTTCAGCAGTTATCATCAGACTATCTCCTACTCACACTCTTTGACACTCCTTANAACCAAGGTAGGTCAGGATGGGGGCTGCCTGTGACACCAAACTGAGATCTGTTTCCACGGCTCCTCTTCTTTTAAACCACCTCCCTCTGCTTGATGCTGGCAGGGAAGGAGGTCTACCACTCTTTGGGTTGTATCACCTCAGTGTCTTTCTCACAAGTTCAGCAGTTATCATCAGACTATCTCCTACTCACACTCTTTGACACTCCTTAAACCCCTCCACCACCTCCCTGAGCTCAGTGTCTTTCTCACAAATTCAGCAGTTATCATCAGACTATCTCCTACTCACACTCTTTGACACTCCTTAAACCCCTCCACCACCTCCCTGAGTTTCATCATCATAATGAGTAGATCATCCATCTGTTCATACCTCACACAGGTAGAAGCCTGGCTCTGCCTCTGTAATGCCAGAATGCCACTGCCATGTAGAGGACAATGGCTTCTGGCAGCTGCTCCCTGACTGGGTTACCCCTGAATCAGTCTGCTTTGGTGTGGAATGAGACCTGTCCAGAGCAGAGTACCTTGTCACTAAATAAATAAATAAATAAATAAATAAATAAATAAATAGAATGACATAGATAAAAAGTTTAACATGATCCAGTAGTGTGTATTAGAGGTGTGGAAGGCCAATAGTATCCTGGTTGGCATCAAAAGAGGTGTGGCCAGCAGAGCAAGCTTGGTAATTGCACTTCTCTACTTTACCCTCATGAGGCCTCATTCAGAGTATTGTATGCAGTCTCGAGACCCTCAGCACAAGAAGAATAGAAAGTATTTGAAGCAGATCTGGAGAACCATGAAAATGGTCAGAAGGATGGAGACCCTCTATAACGATGACAGGCTGAGAGAGCTGGACTAGTTTATCTTGGAGAAAGAAAGGCCCCATGGAGACCTGATACTCTCAGGCCACTGAAACAGCAAGATCTCATATTTCCTTGAGAGGAAATGTTAAAAAATGTTTGTAAGATCATATTAAAGTTGCCAGGCCACTATACATCATATTTGAAATGTCATGGGTGAAGTTCTCACTGATTAGAAAAGGGGAAACACAACACACATGTTCAAGAAGGGAAAAAAAAAAAAAAAAACAGATTTAGGGAACTACAGGCCAGACAGTCTCACCTCTGAGCCTGACAGATCGTGGAGCAGATCCCCCTGAAGGTTGTACTAAGAGNGGTGACTTTTCCAGCGTTGTATTAATCCTTGCTTCTTTCCTATCTTTCCTATCGCTCGCCTTCCCTTCCCCATCACCCTTATTGGTAACAGTGTCTGCCTTCTCCTTCCCCATCTCCCTGGTCAATATTGGTAATAAACTGGTTGGACCAACATTTGAACCGTTGCTTCTTAATCTCACGCCGGGTATACACATAATCTCAGAACCTCGTCTTCCTCCTTTATATTGGAGCGTGACATTTTATTGGCATAGTTGGTAGGATGAGAACTGAGTATTCATAACCACCATGACTCGCCTCCTTCCTTTATACTGGAGTGTGACAACAGCTGTCAAACTTGGTGGCCTTTTACGATGGAGATACAGGTTAATGAATAAAGAAGGAGCAACTGACATCATCTACCTGGACTTGTGCAAAGCATTTGACAGTGTCTCACATGACATCCTGGTCACCAAATTGGAGAAGAAGTAGATTTGATGGAAGGACAACTCCCTGAATAGGGAATTGGCTGTATGGTTGTGCTCAGAGATTTATGGTCAGTGGCTGAATGTCTAAGTGGAGATTGGTTACAAGTGGCATTTCCCAGGGGCAGGTGTTAGTAATAGAGTTTATTAACATTTTTGTAGGTGACATGGACCCTGAGCAAGTTTGCAGATGACACCAAGCTGAGTGGTGCAGTTGACATGCTAGAGGGAAGGGATGCTATCCAACGGGACCTGAATAGGCTTGAGAGGTGGGTCCATGCCAACCTCATGAAGTACAACAAGGTCAAATGCAATGTCCTGCACCTGGGTTGGGGAAATCACAAGCACAGATACAGGTTGGGCAGGTAATGGTTTGTGAGCATCCCTGAGGAGAAGGATTTGGGAATATGATCTGGCAAGCTGTGCTTGCAGCCCAGAAGACCAACCATATTCTGGGTTGTATAAAGGGAAGTGTGACCAGGGAGGTGATTCTGTCCCTCTATGCTACTCCCATGAGACCTCACCTGTAGTACTAGATCCAGTTCTGGAGCCCCAAACACAAAGGGTATTGAGTTGTTGGAGTAGGTCCAGAGGGGGCTCACAATTCAGGGGGTTGGAGCACCATACCTATGAGGACAGACTCAGGTAGCTGGGGCTCTTTGGCCTGGAGAAAACTCCGAGGGGACCATAAAATGGTTTTCCAGTATTTGAAGGAGCCTATAGGAAAAATGGGAAAAGATCTTTTATAAGGGCAGGTAGCAGAAGGATCACTGAATCATAGAACGGCCACAGTAGTAAAGGACCTCAAAGACTATTTAGTTTCACCCCTCTGCCATGGGCAGGGACTACTTGTCACTAGACAAGGCTGCCCAGAGGCACATTCAGCCTTGCCTTGAATGCTTCCAGGGATGGGGCATCCACAATCTCTCTGGGCGACCTGTTCCAGTGTGTTATCAAGAAAGCACACACTTCTGCCTCATATCCAGCTTCTCATCTGTCATGGTTTTAGGATTTGCATTATTGGTTTTCCACATCATACCATCATGTTAGGCGGCGGGAGTTAAAGAGTTAATGCTCTAAGTCTGTGGACTGCCAAAATTCTNTCCTTGGTCTTTCTCCTCCTGCTTATGTGTCTGAAGAATGCTTTTTTGTTATGTTTTGCCTCCTTCACTAAGTTCAGCTCCATCTGTGCCTTGGTTTTCCTGATCTTATTTCCATACATGCAGACAATATCTCTGTCTTCTTCCCAGGCTACACAGCCCAGCTTCCACCTCCTGTAAAATTTTCTCTTTTCTGCCAGTTTGAGCTGCAGATCCTAACTCAGCCATGCTTGTTGCCCACCTTCTTTGCCTTTTTTCTTCTGCTGGTGGATGGAGAGCTCTTGCGCTCACAGAAGGGTATCCTTAAAGAGCTGCCAGCTCTGTTCTGTTTTTATGCCCCTAAGGGCAGTTTCCCAGGAGTTACAGTCCAGCAGTTCCTTGAGCACCTAGAAGTTTGCTCTCCTGAAGTTCAGGGTCCTGACTCTACATTTTGCAAGGCCTACATTTTCCTAGATCACAGACTCCACCTTCACATGGTCACTACAGTTTGGGCTGCCTCCAATCTTAATCTCTCTAATGCACTCCTCTGCATTAGTGAGCACCAGGTCCAGTATATCTTAACCTTGCTTCAGTTCGTCTAGTACCTGGACCAGGAAATAATCCTCAACAGACTCCAGAAATCTCCTGGATTGTCTGCCAGTTACAGTACCACTATCCCTGCAGATACCCAGGTGGTTGAAATCCTCTATCAGGACAAGAGCATGCANCATCCTCAGGGTCCTGGTAGACAAAGGGAGCCTGAGCATCAAGGAAAACTGAGGCAAAGCACTTACTGAGTAACTCAGCTTTTTCCATGTCCGAGGAAGCCAATTCTCCATCCTCATTTATCAAAGGGGAACACTGTCCTTGGTCTTTCTCCTCCTGCTTATGTGTCTGAAGAATGCTTTTTTGTTATGTTTTGCCTCCTTCACTAAGTTCAGCTCCATCTGTGCCTTGGTTTTCCTGATCTTATTTCCATACATGCAGACAATATCTCTGTCTTCTTCCCAGGCTACACAGCCCAGCTTCCACCTCCTGTAAAATTTTCTCTTTTCTGCCAGTTTGAGCTGCAGATCCTAACTCAGCCATGCTTGTTGCCCACCTTCTTTGCCTTTTTTCTTCTGCTGGTGGATGGAGAGCTCTTGCGCTCACAGAAGGGTATCCTTAAAGAGCTGCCAGCTCTGTTCTGTTTTTATGCCCCTAAGGGCAGTTTCCCAGGAGTTACAGTCCAGCAGTTCCTTGAGCACCTAGAAGTTTGCTCTCCTGAAGTTCAGGGTCCTGACTCTACATTTTGCAAGGCCTACATTTTCCTAGATCACAGACTCCACCTTCACATGGTCACTACAGTTTGGGCTGCCTCCAATCTTAATCTCTCTAATGCACTCCTCTGCATTAGTGAGCACCAGGTCCAGTATATCTTAACCTTGCTTCAGTTCGTCTAGTACCTGGACCAGGAAATAATCCTCAACAGACTCCAGAAATCTCCTGGATTGTCTGCCAGTTACAGTACCACTATCCCTGCAGATACCCAGGTGGTTGAAATCCTCTATCAGGACAAGAGCATGCAACCATGAGCCAACAGTGTGCCCAGGTGATCAAGGGGGCCAACAGCATCCTGACCTGCATCAAAAATAGTGTGGCCAGCAGGAGCAGGGAGATAATCACCCCACTGTACTCAGCACTGGTGAGGCTGAGTAAAAATCATTTTTCACTGATTTTGCTAGGCAGTAGGAATTGTCATTATAAGACATATGCTGTGAATAGGCATCAACATTCTCTGTTTCTTGTTCCATTTTATAGTGAATCTACCATACAGAATTTCTGAATTCTAATTTTAGGTAAATGAAACTCATCATATTCATCATAGACATAATTATTTATTTATTTATTTATTTTGTCTATACTGCAGTCTTACACTGTAGTATGCCCCAAAATAATGTACTTTCACAGGTTTTCTATTATTGAAAAATTCTATTCAACTGTAGAACAACCACAGAGAATACAAACAGTCATCACATATAGAAAGATGACTGGTTAATGATATTAGGTCCCTGGGCTGCACTGTTCCCCAGACTCCCATTTATTTCTGAGCTCCAGATGGTCTGTATCATCTTGCAACTCTATTTGCATCTGTGTACACATATATTTTCATATGGCTACTTAAATTCTCTTATCTGACAGCTGCCCTCCAGGTCTTATCTCAAGCGTGACCTAGAATTTAAATAGAATTCAACGTCCATATAATACTTCAAAGTGAATCATTGGAAATAGGCATTGTGGTCAAAATTAGTAGATAACATAAAGTGCAATAACTGCTATGTCACTCCAAAATAAGTAATATAGAGCTTTTCTTCCAGAAAAAAATTGTCCGAATTATTAATTCCCTATTTTTATTGTATAAAACTTGTGCAGGATTCTACAGTACAATGTGCTGCTGACCATGTACTGAAATATAACAAGTAAGAGATTGCACAATTTTAGCAGTCTTCAACACCATCATATATTTTGCAATTTAGACTGTATGATAAAGAGAAGTTAGTGCACTTCGACAAGTAACAACTCTTAATTTAGTCAGAACTTTTTTATCTTGGTAGCAGGCATTGGACATTTGAGGGTTTTATAGGTTGGCCTTGTGTGAAAGCTGATTTGACTAATATTTCCCTATGCAACAGAAGTTTTGTGATTTTACTGTTATGGTCTGAGACTCTGATATAAAACGAACCAGATATAATTTGAGCAGCGGAGGGGAAAGGCAAAAATGAAGAAACAAAAGGAATGCTACAGAATATTAAAACAAATAGAAGATATATGTTGTAATCACAATGGAGTTTACTTCTTGTTTTATTTATTTAAATTCAATTACTTAATATTAATACATCTTTATTTTTTAATTTAAGCAATTGAGATTTTTCACTCTAGTTATATTTCCTGCCATAGTGTTTCTATAGAAAGACATTTCTGTTGATTTCTTATTTACTGATGCAAAAATGTAATAATATAATATTTCTGGAAATAAAACTTGTATATATGCTAAAGAATGCAGGTGATTTGCATCCTCTTGTAATTGATTTCAAGTCTGCTTACACTGCTGTACACATAGCGGGAAGTTTCTCCCACAGCAAAACATATCCAGGAGCTTCATCTCCAAGAGAACATCTATCTGTCATATCAGACTGACGCTGTCAGTGCTCAACAGTACCAAAAGGAGAAGCGCACTCAATGTTCAAGGACAGTAGCCACCTTATATAAACCTAGTTGTTGATAACAATACTGGTAAATGTACGGGGTTTCTTCAGTGAACAGACTGCATGACGTGCAGCTGAGGGGTGAAAACTTGTCAGAAACAATAACACTTACTGACATTCTAGTCGAAAGAAGTTCATACACTCTGCTGGCATCAGGGCTGGATTTAGTCATAATTTACCTGTGAGAAGAACTTACAAGATACAGTTTTTCCCTTCAGAAGGAATTATTTTTTCTTTCAATTTCAAATTTTCATAAGAAGTAGAGTGATCGGCTCTTCAAATCTGGTATCTTTTTGTCAGAAGTTCAGGGAGATTAGAGAAGAATATTCACATTGAATTCATGGATCAGAATTTCACCATGTAAGCACATCAAGAAAAATAAACTTTCTGCAAGTCAGCTTTAGCTCCCTATTCAGTCTCTGTCTCTCAGTAACTAGCCAGAAATATATTTTCTTATAAAACAAGAAAAGAATCAGTAGATCCATTCTTAGGAGTGAGATGGAAATAAAAGAGGTTTCCATCCTTAACACTTATGGTAAAACTTTGACACATTTCTCTTTCTTCTAACCACCATTACCCTTACATGAATAACCTTACTGGGACAAATTTAAATAAATGGAAAAGCTGACGTAGCTTGTATCATCTTCTAGACTGTCAGTGTAGCATTAATCAGCTTAAGTCTTTACATTTTTGACCTACCGATACCATGTGATAATGAAAATAAACTTTGCTACAAATGATATTACTGTTACCTCTTCCAGTGTTGGCTGTGCTCTTTATAATGGTGTACGAAGTCTTAAAGCCTTAAAGTATCACTTCTGAGTTTAGTGTTCCCTGTTCTTTGTAGTCTATGGGACCCTGGGTAGACCGACACAGTACATGGTTACCCTACTTATGGTAGAGGAGTTGGAACAAATGACCTTTGAAGTCCCTCTCAATTTAAGCCATTCTATGACTATTAGATAAACATACTAAGCTGGCGAGTTAAGAATTATCTGAAAATTAAAAGTTATGAGGTTTCTGATGATGTAACATTGTTTCCATTTTTAGTTATTTTACGATTTTCTGTCACCAGTGTGTTATGTGTACTTCTCCTGTTATGTAGTTATATATCTTTATTTTTTCTGTTTCTGAAGAGATCTTTGCACTCTTTCTGAGGGATAACTATAACAGAAGACATTAATTCAAAGGTGGGAAAAAGTATTATTACACTGATTTAGACATTGGCCTCAATGGATTAGAACAACCATGAATCAGAAAAGTGTTGATAAGAAGTCTGGACAAAGTTCAGCAAATATATGTGCACATTTTCTAGCTTTGGATATTTTTAAAGTAAGAATAAGAGCTGAAAGTATAAAAGCATTCTTCTCGTAATTTTAAAATTCAAAGTAATTCAATCCAGTGTAGTAGTCACTGAAAGCAGAAGTGTGGAGATTCCCTCAGCAATAAAGTTCTCCCCCCAGGGGCAGATCCCTCAAGGAAGACAGTATTGCTTTTGACTCATCCTTCACTCTAGCTCTCCTCTAGATTAAACTGAAAGCTTCTCATTTCCATTACTGTCAATATGACACCTTTCATGAGTGTTAAATTCACCGCTCTGTCATAAAAAATATCACAATGGTTTCAAAACATAGTAAAATAGCATTTTCTTAGGTTGCTCTATGTTTCAAAATCAGCTGGAGGGTTTTGAGTACTATACCATTACTGTTTTTATTAGTTGATTAATAAATGAGGTTAGTTTGCAGTACAACTTCAGACAGTGTTGGGACATTCTGGAACTTACTTACCTTCTCCCAAAATTGCTGGACTGTTACGAAAAGAAGCCTGCTCATATTCTGTTGAAATAAATGTGTGTGGAGAATGTTTGTGCTGGTGTTTAAAGGTTAATGATAATCTTTGGACCACTGAAAACACCTGGTTGCTCTGTTCGGATAATAACGACAGGTAACAAGAAATAGGTATAAAGAAGATTGTTAAAAGACCTCATATCACTACAGTGGAAATATTACAGCTTGCAACACATACTTCCACAGATTCACAAAAAAGAGCTTCTTTACAAAGGAAATTTGCACCAATGAAGTCTAGAATCCAGTTATAAACAACATAGCTATACTGACCCAAACTCTTCCATTCACTTTGCTTCTCTGTTTCAATTAGAAACAAATTTACAATATAAATCATTTCTAAGTCAAATGAAAGGACTGAACACAGATTTATGATAATAAAGCATTAATATAAAAATTAAATTAAGAAATATGTGTATTTTACATGTATCTCATATTTTCCAGCACAACTGAGTGCTCTTTTCTCCTCTTTTCTTCCATTTTAATTAAATGAATTTCTTAAAACATAGCTAAAATTGAAGCACTGTAATGTTTCTTAATCACCTTAACATACAACACTGATAAACTGAGTGATAAAATAAAAATTACTAGAAAATTTTATAGATAATTATATTTTTATTTCAATAATTCATAGAAAAGTTTCTATTTAGTTCATAAAAAAAGCTAAAACATTTCTCTTCATGTCACTTAGTGAGTAAGTTACAGTTACTCTGTTGTAGATATTCTTCCCCTAAAGTTCAATATGCAAAGTATATGACAAGGAGATAAATGACAGAATTAAAACTAAAAATCATCCCCAGAACTTTATTTTTGTGTTTGACCATATATTCAGGTTCACTAAGTGGAGAATGATGGTTCTGTTAGATCAAATGTGATACTTGTCTATACTAACTTCTGAACAAGTTTCACATAATCTGTCTGTAGTTCTATATCACCACTTCTCACATTTTGAAATATTCATGGGTCAACTTTTTTAGTACTAACTGGTAAAGAACTTCACTGAAAGATGATAAAATGACCTTGCTATTTCCATTTTGAACTATCTTTTATGCCCAGATTTGTAGAGGAAAATTATCCTTTCCCTTCTGCATCATCTTGCCCAATTGCATGTGTCTTTATCAATGACTATACTTCCAGTACAATCACCGTACTTGAATATTGTTCTTACTAAGTTTGCAGGAACTTGATTTTGCCAAAAAGGAAAAGATCCCTTTCCTTTAAGTGTTTATTAGTTATTGTCTCAGCCCAATTAATAGGAGGGAGAGGAGGTTCTTTTGATATACGTCTACCTGACAGCAAGATTAAGACACAATGAGTTAAGTCTTAGCCTGACCAGGTTACTATAAATCCTAGTTGCTTAGGAAGATGGGGAAGGGAAGATGGGTAATAGAAAAGAGACAGGAAATGAAGTTAGGAGTCTTTGTAGGAAACAAGAGATAATTAGTCTTCACTGGTATTCCAACATAGCTTGTAGTTTAGATGATATCCAATAGTGATGGGTTGCCAGAGGGCATGTTGTTGGGTTGATGATGACCTCCTCCTGTTCTTAACTACAGTACAAATTTATTTATAAGTCCAAAGTGATTGAGTCAGCTCTCTTTGGTGGCAACTTTGTTTAGCAGAATATTGAAACCTTCACATGATAGAAATTCCATAAATTCTTGGGGAGACCTGCTTCAGAGCTGCCAGGGAGGATGATTTTCCTCATGTGCAATCTGAAATTTCTTACCATTTCATTACATATAATGTTTTATCATCTACTCACAAAGAGAAGAGTTTGTCTGTGCTGTCCTTATAACTGCCTTTCAGGTGTCTGTAGGATTCAGTTGTTTGTGACTCTTGAATGCTTAACCTTTCATTCTCTCACTTATACTTGATCTTTATAGCGAACCATGTCTATATTGCCAATTTTGCTGTCAATCCTACCTCGTTGAGCATGAAACTTTATCATCGAGTGATGGACCAGACAATTCATTCTATCCTGCAAGAAGCAAGTATGTCAACTGAGATAGATATATGAACAGAAGCCAGGTATGCAACTTAGTTTTGAGCAGGAGATAAGATTCTGCTTTATTTTACTTTCAGAATAATATAGTCAAGGATGACTGCTGAATTATATTTGTGGAATATACAGGTTGTTGAGAACTAGAAAACATCAGATCACCTGGAATAGAAAAAAATATTTCTGGAATAAACTCCCAAAATCCAGATGTGTTCTGTGTGAGATATTTTTGTTAATTTACTGATACTTAAATGAAATCACAACTTAAGTATCATTTATATTCTTGCAATAGGACTGACATCTAGGAGGCAAATGGTTGGTGTCATCATGGGGCTTATGCTAAGATTTTTGTCTACCAGAACTCCCAATTCCTTCTCAACAGGGCTGCTCTCAAATTCTTCTCCCAGTCTGGACAAATATGCGTGGTTGTCCCGACCCAGGGTCGTGATCTTTTTGAACCTTGTTAGGTTTTTGTAGGCCCACTATTCAAGCCTGTTTCTCTCTTCTACTGTATTGACTGCACAACAGTACATCAGCAAACTTCCTGAAGGTACACTCAGTCTCGCTGTCTAATATATGGAAGTTGAGTGTCACCTTAATCTAACCAGGGAGATTTGTGAATCTGGTCACCCCTCCCTCCATTCATGGATGCAACTTGACAGCTTCCTAGCACAGAGGTGAGGCTCACTGACCTGTAGTTTTCCAGGCCTTCCTTTTCCCTTTCTTAAGAATGAAAGTGATATTTACTTTTTTAAGCCACTGGAAACTTTGCATGAGACCTACAAGTTTTCACATATGATGGAGAGTGGCTTGGCAACCACATCAGTCAATTCCTACCAGACCCTGGAATGCATGTTGTCCAACCCCATAGACTTGTACTTATCAGGTGGACTCACACTTGCTCTACTCTTACAGTGGAAGGGATTTTTAAACCTTTGTAGATGTTCAGGGATGTGAGACACATGGAAAGTCAGGCTGACAAAGAACTTGTTAATGACCTCAGGTCTTTTGAAGACAGTTATTCCTTCTCATTTATCACAGGAGCTACTCTCTTTTTGTCCTGTTTCTTTTAAACAATATATTTACAGAATTTCTTCATGTCTGTTGCCAAGTTCAGTTCCCTCCATGCCTTGTCTTTCCCAGTACTACTTCTGTATGTCCAGATGGAATCCCTATATTATTCCCAGGCCACACATTCCACTTTTTGTGCATCTTCTTTTAATCCTTCATTCTGACCAGTAAGTCCTTGCTCACCCATGTTAGTTTTCTAAGTCTTCTGCTTGATTTCTTGTGCTCAGGGATTTTGTGAATGAAGACTTGAGCTCTTGTGCTCTCAGAAAGATGTCCTTAAACAATAGCTAGCTCTGATCTTCTTCTTTGTCCCTAAGGACAGTTTCCCACAGGATCTTGTCCAATAATTCCTTTTAAAGCTAGATGTTTACTCTTCTCAGCTTCAGGATTCTGACTGCTCTTTGCCAGACCCACATTCTTTGAGATGTTGTACTTGATCAGGGCATAATTACAGCTCTACAGTTCAGACTGAATTCAATCTTAACCATTTTGATGAGAACATCTTTATTGGTGAGCAACAGATCCAGTATTGCTTCTCCTATTCTTGTGTGTTTATTTATTTATTTATTTGTTTTTCTATGGCTAGGACCAGGAAATTGCACTCCAGGAGTCTCCTGTATTGCTGGATTTCAATTCATAGAAGAATAATGGAGCATATAAAGCAATGGTATTTGAAAGTCTAAAGGAGTAGGGATATGATCGGCATCCCACATGAATCTGTCAAAAACAAAAGACTAAAGAATTTCTTTAGGAGCATTTATGGATCTAAGTTATTGAAGGACAGAATCAAAGATAATTCTGAGTTGGAGGGAACTCACAAAGACCTGACAGAGATTAGATATTAAAAATAAAGACCACAGAGAGATAAGAAGTCAGCAGGTCAGAGGAGCATATCAGAACTCAGCTGTCAAACTGAAGCAAAAAACAACCAAGGTGCTGCTCAACAGAATGGTGGAAAAAAGACTGCATGATTTAGATAGATGGAGAAGGTCTGACTAAGATAGCAGTTCTGCAGAAAATACTCTCAAGCTTAAAATGCACGTAGTGGAGGAAAGAAGTAGCAGACAAATTGTGGTAAAGATGCTTTTGATTTGGTAAGAAATACTATTTCTGAAATTAGAGAAATCATAAAGTTTTGAAATATGCTGCATAAGATCTCAGTGGTTGAACCAACATTATAGGTTTTTAAGAACAAATTAGACAAAGATTCATCAAAAATTACAATCTGGCCTTCAGGAAGGGGAATGCATTTGAGAGATCCGTGATTCCAATCAATTCAATGTCTGTCTGCATTGACACAGAATATGGATGTATAGAAATATTTTTGTTACTGTGAGTCTAATCTGTCAAAGACACAATCTTACAAAGGAGTTCATTGTTTCAAGACTGAGTATTGAAAAATGCAATGTTGGAGCTTGTTTCTAAGAAATCTTAATTTTTTATCTTTCTGTCATATGATGTTCACCTCAAAGTTTTTTTTTTTTAATACATGTAATTACTGCAGTAGAATGAACTACTATAAACTGTTTTCAAAATTTGAATTAGAAAAATAATGTGGGCATGAAAAGATTGTAATTGTGTTTCTGCTGACATGAAATATGGTACAGATTAAAGGTCTTTCAAATAAACTGAGATGCCGTGTCCATTCTTCTGTCAGTGGAGTAGTTGAAATAACCTATGTTCCATCTAATATGAGATACAGTTTCATAATGATATTCAATATAATATTTCACTATCCATTTAATTGTCTACTTTTGGTCTCATCATAAATGGTAAGAGCAAAAACTAAATTGATTTGCTTATATGTCAGGAAATTTGATATTGAATTACAGTTTGAGATTACATGCCTTTAATGAGTATGTTGATGTAATAATAACATTGATAATAGAAATAGTAAGAATAATCCTTTGCAATTCTGTACTCTGATTATACCAACATGATTTACAAATACTAATTATGTGAACCTTTGAAAGCTCTTTTAACAAATATAATAATCCCATACACAGCAATTGCAATCATACTTCTCTTTCAGCAAGAACTTCCGTAAGACATGTACATAATCTATAACAGAGAAAATGCAAGAATATAAGTATTTTGGCAAAGAGTTACTGTGGTGAAGATACAGATATTATTTTTATTCTTATTAAGCTACTTCTTTTTCTTATATGTCACTGAGTCACTGCACAGTGAACACTAAATTTTTCTTTCCTAATTTGCAAAACAAAAGTTACTTTGCAAATTGCAAACTTTACAATTCATTCATAATCAATGGAAATGGCTTATTAAATATTAATATGTAGGGAGCAGCTCAGTATCTTTACTTTCTCCTTTGTTCTATGTTCATTGTTTTTTATAACCTGCATGTTATTGTTTCTCTCATGTGACAGGTTGATTTCTATAGCATACAAAAATGTTTAAAGTAGCCATTATGCAAATAATAAAGCTGCAATTTACTTCCTGTCAGTATTTTATTTCAAAACTGCATATACTTTTCACACAATTGCTCAAACATAAAAAATGAACACAAATTAATCCTCACAAATATAGTCAAACGTGCATAGGTATTAAGAACTAACTTTTCATTTTAAACGTGAAACATGCAAGTATAATCTTCCCCAGAGTCACACAGCCTCTTGACTTCCCATAACTTATTTATTTTCCTTCAGCTGCTTTGTTGTTCTTCTACAAAACTTTTTCTCCTTTCCTTTTGCCCTTTAACTCGGTCTTGCCTTTTTGAAGTTAGACATTTGGATTTGGCAGAAGTTAGATACATTGCATAAAAGTGGTTACTGTGCAGCTTGATGATGTTTGTATACTTTCAATTTCATTATTATTATTCTTTCTACTCTTATCCTCTGCATGTAAAAATGCATCCTATCTAAGTAAGAGTGACCGAATCAACATCAGAGTCAAAACCTATATCAAATTTTGGACTAACGAGTGAACTCTGGGATATGACAACACATGGAATGACCATTCAACTTCAGCCTATTGTAGGAAAACAGAACCCACCTGGCTAAAGTCATAGATTAAAATGCTATTTTCCAAAAGTATCATCAATAATAACAAATGGAAACTATAGTGTAATAGGAACTGAGTACAGTTAAAAAATTCACCTTAATTGTTTCTTTTCTGTATGACTTCTAATACATTGTAAATTTGTTCAAAATATGACCCAATGGATTAAAATGANGAGAAGACAGAGGGGATCTTATCAGCACTTACAAATACCTACAGGATGGATTTCAAGTGGATGAGACCAGGCTCATTCTGGTGGTGCACAGTGACAGGACAAGGGGCAATAGACGCAGANTTCTGTATGACTTCTAATACATTGTAAATTTGTTCAAAATATGACCCAATGGATTAAAATGAAAGAAAAAAAAAACCAAAACCTTCATTTCTTCCATTAAAAAAATCATAACATAAAAGTTATTTTTTCTGCTTTTCCTTTATTTCAAGAAAGGAAAAGTTAGTAGGTGACATATTTTTTTTTAATTATAAGATAAATTTAAATTTCAGTATATATATATATATAAAATATTACCTGAAACTATAAGATTCCTCAGTGTTCATAAAATTTACATGTAGCTTAAAACAAACTTGCTGGTGGAAAACAAGTTGGCCAGAAGCTAGTATACACTTGCAGCAAAAAGGTCAGTGGTACATAGGTGCATGAAAATATCATGGCCAGCAGGTCAAGGCAGGCAATCTTCCCACTCTGCTCTTTGCTGATGAGGTCATATCTTGAGTTCTATGTCCAATTATTTTCTCCCTAGTTCAAGAAAGACAGAGGACTACTGGAGTGAGTCCACTAGAGAATGATTAGGTGCTTGGAGCACCTCCATTAAAAATAAAGGCTGAGAGAACTGGGACAGTTCAGCCCAAAGAAGAGAAGACAGAGGGGATCTTATCAGCACTTACAAATACCTACAGGATGGATTTCAAGTGGATGAGACCAGGCTCATTCTGGTGGTGCACAGTGACAGGACAAGGGGCAATAGACGCAGACTGGAATTTAAGAAGATCCATGAAGAAAAACTTCTTTACTGTGAAGGGTTTTTGTTTGTTTGTTTGTTTGTTTTGTTTTGTTTTGCTTGTTTGTTTGTTTGTTTTTGTTTTTCTGATCTAATTAAATAATCCCATAGATTCTCAGTAACACAAAATGCATTTAGCTTCATTTGAACTTCTAATCTAAATAACTAGGTAATTTCACACTTGTTTCACATATGTCTTTACATAGTCTGCTTTAGAAGAGAAATAAGCTAATTTATACTTATTAGGAAAAAAAAAACAGATTTGAGAAATGTGTAGCAAAACATTTTAGAAAACAATGTTTTATTTTAGGATAATAAAATGGCTTCAGTGATGCAGAAAAAAATGTTTCTCTTTCTTTACAGAAAGTTACGCTTTCTTCATAGAACTATAGAATGGTTTAGTTTGGAAGGAACCATTAAAAAGATCATGTAATACCAAATCCCCTGCATGGGCAAGGCTGCTACCCATCACAACAGGCTGCCAAGAGCCCCATCCAAGTTGACTTTGAACACCTCCAAGAATGAGCTATCCACACCTTCTCTACTAAAGAGAGATTTTAAAATAAATTTTAAAAACTACATTTAGTCAATCACTACAACACAGGTTACCAAAACTCACCAAAACAATTCCAGAATTAATGTAGGCAGTGTACAGCTACTTTAAAGTAAGTATTGAAAGGTAATTTTAATTTGAAATGACTCAAGGTCTTGTACTCACAGCTGCAGAGAATAGACATGAAAATATGAGAAGATGCGAATGATTCAGATTTTCAGAAGAACATCAATGCCTGCTATTTATTATTTCCTAAGTCAGTTTAAATAAAGGCGTATTCTAGCACATTAGAAATTGAATTTGTTGTAGATGGAGGATTGAGTTCTAAGTTGATGATTACTAAATTTTTGTTGTCATTTATTGAATTACTTACTACAGAAAAAAATAAAATATTGAAGTACAGGAAGCAAAGGCTAATTTCTGTATAGGAGGATGTAAAGAAATTGCAGAAGACAGAATGTTTGTTTGAAGGTGATGAAAGTACAGCCAGGCAGTTGTGGCCTTGTTGACAATGTGCATGAGTGCTATTCAAGTGTTTGCTTTCAAAATGACAAAATACTAATAAAATAAAATAAAATAAAATGATAAAATAAAATAATAAAGTAAGGGAAACATAAGAAAAAAAAAAACATTTAAAAATTACTACACTTGTGAAGGTTACTTTTGTAAAGTGGCAGATGTATCCTTGGAAAATTTGGTCACTACGACTATAAAACATGGCATGAGCATATGTAGTGGGTCATGTACTTATCAGCATAATAAGATATTAGAAAAAATATTTTTCTTCCAAGAAACAGAATTTACTGATACTGGTTTTACTGCTAGGCTTCTGTCACACATAGGGTAGTAAAGCAGGACAGCATTCCCATTGCCACCACACTTTGCTCCAGCCCTGGAGCTCCTTATAGGGAGGGAGAAACTGAACAGTGGTTACATGGAATGATTAAATGAAAGCATTCTACAGACACATTTCATGGAATGGCTTCTTACCTGGAAACATATTGCCTAGACTTCTACTTCTGAAAGGAATAAAACTGACAGATCTACCTTTTATTTATTTGTTTGTTTATTCATTTATTTAATCCATTTTTTAATTTATTTTGTGTGTGTGTGTGTCGTGTTTTAAGTGTGCCTTCTTTATTTGAAGAGGAAGATAGAAGCAGAAATTGATACACTTCCATGTCATCTGCAGCAATGCTTGCAGGATATCAAGATAAATCCTGAATTCTGTGAATGTGTGATCATCATGCCCCTGGAAAGTGTTTAATGTTCTAATGTGTAACATTTCCCTTATGGGCTGGTTTAAATTCTCTACGACCTTGCAAAGTTAAAAGGTTTCATTTAAAAGAACACAAATAACAACAGCAACAATAACAAAACAAAACAAAACAAAAAAAAACATGAAGTATTTCTAAACAGCACTAATATCCTATAATTTGATCTGTCACATTTGTTTTAGAAACACCGAATTTGTAGAATCAACAAGGTAGTTCATTTTGTGATCATCTCCCTCTTGTGGCTGACTTCAGCAAGCAAAAGGACGGTTACCTACAACTAAGCTGAAGTCAGGTAACATTAAACATTTCCTAATTCCAGCATATGGTTAAGTACATTTAAATAATAATATTACAAATTAGTAATATAATTTAGTGTGTGCACCTCCACTTTTAACACTACAGCTTTACACTTACACAGGACAGATATTATCTCAGTATTACTTTATGCCCCATAATCCTTGCCTGTTTAATGACTGTTTCTGAAGTTTATATTGCAAAACAAATGTGAACAAACAAAACTTCCAAAGAACATTGTCAAAAGTGGTAAATATTTTTAGTTTGATTATTGTTTTGTTTTTGTTTTCCATAGATACAGTCAAATTAACATTTTTTTCTCTACAAGAGGAAAAAAAAAAGTATGCTAAATCCAATTACATGTTAAATTTTATTAAAACTTAAGGTAATATATAACCACATATTGCCTCTTTGCTTAATAAAGCTGCAAAAGCTGCAAAGGTTATGGTTTTCTGCCAAGATACATAACATAATTTCACAAAACTATTTTTTCATGTTGTTCCCCTAACATAGTTAACACCTCCTACTACAGACTGACTTACACTGTTTTCCTGTTGTTGGGTCTTTTGAATGTTAGATGGACCCCTCTTATATAAATAAATAAATAAACAAATAAACAAACAGTAAATCAAAAAACAAAATTTAAAAATCTAGGTGAACAGGGAATTCTATAACAAAATTATGCCAGTCATTTTGTATATGTGTTATTTATTTAGACAGGGTTGCAGAAAGGTGGTGGCAAAACATAAAATTTCTGATGTTTTGGACTGGATCCTACTTCCGGACATTGACCTACCATTCCAGTTAGTCTGTTGTGAGTAAATACCCCTGAGCTCACCAGGAACCAAAACTGGCCAGTGACAGTTTCATTACATAGATTATAACATGTTTAATGTATTTTTAATTTTATTTCCACTGACTTAATGCAAGGTAATTCTGACTCTCAAATGTGTTCACCATTACCTCTTGTTCCACCTCTCAGTCTTACTCTTATATATCATTAATATATCAGTTTAATGAGCAGTTTAAGCATGCAAACACAATGAAGAGGCACTACATTTCAACAGGCCACCAGTCTCCTTGAAAAGAAAGCTCAAATGGAAAGAATCATAGTATGAAGGAATCATAAGATGGCTTGAGTTGGAAGGGACCGCAAGGATCATCAAGTTACAATCCCCCTGCCACAGGCAGGACCACCAACCTTCAGATCTGGTAGTAGAGCATGTTGCTCAAGGCCCCATCCTACCTGGATTTGAATTCCTCCAGAGATGGAGCATTCACAACCTCTCTGGACAGCCTGTTCCAGCTTCTCATCACTCTCTCTGTGAAGAAATTCCCCCTGACATTCAATCTAAATCTTTCCTCCTTAATCTTAAGCAACCAACCAAGCAAGGTCTTCTGCTGTGTTTGCCTTAAATATACATATATATATATATTAGAATTTCCCATGAAACTATTCTTCATTCAGTAATCAATGTTGAAAGAAAAATATTTCTGATAATGCCATTAGCATTTTTCAATTTTCAACTTTTTCACTTGAGAGCTGTTGGCTGGCATATCTTGTTCATCTACTTACGTCATCTATTCCTCACCATGGCAACAGGGAAATTACTGTACATCAGTGGTCTGAAGTACAAATGCATTTATTGTCCTTGTTGTGTTCTCTTGGCTGAGGAAATAAGGATTGCCTTACCTCATGGAACCAGCAAGGTCTGTAGTCAAATTATTTTTGTGTGACTCAGGATTTCCCAGTCATACTTCATCATCCTTCAGAACAGCATTTATGTCCCTTTCCTCATAGTTCCCATCTTGCTGACAGTTTTTGTCATCTCTAAAAGAGGTCAACCAGAGTCAGAAAGCTTTTCTTTGAGATACTAACCTTCTTTACTAGAAAATTAAAAGATTGAAATTTAGACCTTCTTGGTTTTGGTCCACATTAATAGAGGGGAGGGGAATATGGGCTCAGACTGTATGACTGCATTCATAGGTACAAGGAAACAGAATAAGTCCTCTTTGTAATTACAGCATATGTATCTGCCTGGTCATAATGGAATACAATAAGTGTTTGCAGTTCCTTAGTTAAGAAAAAGTAAGCTAACTGAAATAAATTGCTCAATTGGAATTGCACAAGTGGCTTGACATTCACATTTATCTGCTCTGATGTTATAGCTCAGAGATTGGAGAAGATTTAAAGGCTGTAGAGAACTGGGTTAATTTTATGGACCTTGTTTTGATTTAGAGAGCCAATACAAATATTATTGTACCTTCTTTATGTTTACTATAAGCTCCTTTAAAAATGTATGAAAGCAAAGCTCCATACTGCCATAACGAGACATAACATGCTCTAGCTACATAAAAATGATACACTGAAATACTTTCTTCAGAAAATAGCTTCTGAAAAATGCAGACTTTAGTACCATTTCTGTGTACTTTCCAGAAAAGATCCGATTAAACATTAAATTACACACACGCGCGCGCACACACACACACACACACACGCACACACACACACACACACACACACGCATCCAAAGAAAGTGGGTCTTTCAAACTTTGTTTTTACTTTGAGATTTTCTATCTGCTGGGATAAGCCTATTCTATTTGCGTTTATTTTACAGCGAGCTCTTTATAAGATTTGCAGCTAGCTCATAACCCCTGGGGGTTCAAATACAAGTGGACAAATCTCTTCAAGATTTGCCTGAAACATCTTAAAAGCTTACTGTGATTTTCCTGTTAGACTCAGGTCAGAACTAATTTTGAGGAGACCTTTTCAACCTGATACTGTAACACCCCAGGTAAGAAGTAAGTGACAGTGAAGGGAATATGGTAATTTAAGCAGAGGGAGACAAGCTAAGAAAATAAGTCTTTGAGTAAGGGAAAGGGAAAACATAAGCACTATAAAACACTGTCAATAATATTTTCAACGATATTCTCCATAGTTTTAAAATAGATTTTTAGTACTTCTGCTAATTTATAACAATTAATAATAGTACTACTATTATGACAACTCTTTCATGCCACAGATAGCACAGAAAGTGACAAGAAACTTTTGATTGCTTTTGGCTTAATACATTTGGCCTACGGATGCTGCAGATAATCACTACACTTGCTTTGTCAGTACCACTGATAATTGGACAAGTAAGGCCTGATTCCTTGTGTTACTAAGTCTCACGTAACATGGTTCTCATGTTCCTGCCATCCCTTTGGTATTACACAGCAAAGGTCAACTGAATCAGATTTCAGCTTAAGCATCACCTCTTAGCTCAGCACCAGGGCTGGTGGCATCTGGACAGAGCAAAACTATTACAGGGCATTCCAGGTTGAGCCGTGTCCTTAGAATGCTGCTGCCATCCAAAGACGTTAGCTGGTATTACTCTATTGCTGTGTAGACAGAAAACAACTACTGACAACAGTTTTGTAAAGAAGCAGAATGGCAGATAAGTCGTCTTTCCTAAACTTTCACATCTTGTACTAAAGCTCTAAATTGAGAAAAACGTATTTCCTCTTTTTCTTTTTTTCTTTCCTTCTTTCCTTCCCAAACAAACCTATTTCCATGAGAAATAACTGGTGTCAAAATTATTAAATAAGGCATTCCCCTTGTCTTATGAAATCCTCTATTTCTACTCTGAGAACACCAGGCTGTGCTGCAGAGTACAGCCTTTGTTCCTTGCCCTTCCAATGCCTTCCTGCAAAAGCCCTTGCTAATTTTTCATGTCAAACACCTCAGCAGATTCTTCTTTGTTTAGAGTACTTAAATGGCAATCTGGTATTTTTTCTAAAGCAATCTGCTCTAAATCAGTAGATTAGATAAAGCTCAATTAACACTTCTTACCTTTCCTGGCACGATTGTTCACACTGAAGAGATAAATTCACAAGCTTTGATAAGGAAAAATCAGGAGAGAAAGTTATACTTCTGTGATACTAGCAACACTTTTAGTAAAGATTTATAGGGGCAACAATTTTGTTATCCCAACAGGAGAATGCGGTACAGATGGATATTTTATAAGTACACCTGTTCAGTTTGTTATAATATGATTCTCAGCAATTAAAATCTCTTCTACACTTTTTCCAGCACTTTTTAGCATTTAATCACAATTATGATATTGCTACAGCTTGATTGTACATTTCAGTGTTAACTAAAATTCATTCTTATGAACAATCCAGTGACATAAAAATGACTTTATTTNTTATTTTATTTTATTTTAATTCTGTCAAATTCTAGATTATATTGCTATTTGGACATTTTAATCCTACTTCTACCTTTTGGTACTGCTTGTATTGCTGTACATTTATGCTTTAAAATGTTTTTTCCTTGCCCATTTCTGAACATAATTCTATTTTGACCTTCTTGCCACCACCTCATTTTCAGTGACCTAAAATGGACTTGTGTGTATTATCTGACAATACTAAAATATGAGTGTTGCTAGATCACNAAACACCTCAGCAGATTCTTCTTTGTTTAGAGTACTTAAATGGCAATCTGGTATTTTTTCTAAAGCAATCTGCTCTAAATCAGTAGATTAGATAAAGCTCAATTAACACTTCTTACCTTTCCTGGCACGATTGTTCACACTGAAGAGATAAATTCACAAGCTTTGATAAGGAAAAATCAGGAGAGAAAGTTATACTTCTGTGATACTAGCAACACTTTTAGTAAAGATTTATAGGGGCAACAATTTTGTTATCCCAACAGGAGAATGCGGTACAGATGGATATTTTATAAGTACACCTGTTCAGTTTGTTATAATATGATTCTCAGCAATTAAAATCTCTTCTACACTTTTTCCAGCACTTTTTAGCATTTAATCACAATTATGATATTGCTACAGCTTGATTGTACATTTCAGTGTTAACTAAAATTCATTCTTATGAACAATCCAGTGACATAAAAATGACTTTATTTTTAACTTCAGCAAACACAGTTCTTTTTCCAGTGAATTTTGCATTTCAGCATGTTTACAGCACATCTGTATTACCACAAAGAAACTTCCTAAATTTTCTGTAACATGTTCAGTGTAGTCTATAAAGCTACATAGAAGTATTTTGTTTTGATATGAGAAAGGTCACAATTTTTTTCTGCTATTTACTTCTTTTGCATATAAATAGTTATTCTGTCACACTGAGATAGAAAGGTCTTCATTATCTCATCTAGTATATACTGAATGCCTCATCCTATTTGCAATTTTCATCNTGTCATCTGCTGCTTTTCAGATCTCACTCATCATCATAAAAAAATGAACACAGAGATTTCCTGTTTCCTTATCTCCGGTCTTCATTTCACATTATTAACCACAATGTTGTCACAAGTTTATGTTTTGTTTGCTGCTTTTGCAGAAACCACAACATTTTTGTTTATCAGAGTAGAAATAAAACTTTCCCTACACAAAGTCTATGAGTGTTAGGAAGTAAATTGGGTTCTACGTTAATCTATTCTGAAGTATATTTTAAGACCTGTTTTATTTAAAAGCCAAAAGCAGGTGAATTACTTTGCCTAGGGAAGTGCTGGGCATCTGAATACTCTGCTGTGTGTTTGATCCTGAAGGTGGAAATGTTTGTGAGTCATGATATAGGGGAGTATGTGTTGGGGGAAATGTGGTTCAGTCTGAGGGAAGAGATACTTTCCATAGAATATGCTTTTTGCATAGGATTACTTTCAGGCAAAACACTGTATTTCTCATAACCAAATTCTTGATATTTCTTTGTTCTTTCGTCTGTACTGAAATATTAGAAATTTGTACAGGGCTGATTCAAGCTGTCTGGGACAGCTTGTTCCTCAGTAGTCATTGAAAGGATGACTAGGACTACCTCAACACTTCTGTTTCCAATGAAACCAGCAGTAAGACAATGTGAAGAGTTAAAGAGCTTCCTTGGAACTCTCTTTACAATGCCTTGCAAATTAGAAGCTGGATTCTTGAGTGTTGACTTTGATTGATCGTCTTTTGATACTGTTGGATATTTCTGAAGAGTCTTTCCAAAAACAGATACTATGAATCTTCCAAATATATTTTATGTCTTTTAGTGGCAGTTATAAAACCTCTTCTGGTTAATTCACCCACACATTTAAAACCATAAGGTAAGATGAACAATGACATACCTGAAAACTCTGCATGGAGATAGTGTAAATAACACTGGTTGCTGGCATATTCTGAAAAATAATGGAACTAAGAATCAAACTTTGTGCTTCTGAATGATGTGTGTAACCTAAATAAATTAAGGACCCTGCCCTGGACCAAATTCTCCTTAAAATGCTCAAGGTAGTCGTCATTTCTGAGCACTTAACTCAGTATTTGTCCTTCCTACTTTGCAGGGATTAAATTACTTCACTCTTCTTACTTTGTATCACTCACACAGCAAAACCAGGAGGAAACATTTCCATTTTCAAAAAGCTAAATGAATAAGAGAAACATTAATGGCTGCAATTTCCATGCCACCAAGGGATTTAGTCATATGGCTCCCATTAGTTTCAGAATTGAAGTGTCTTGTACACTGCACAGCTCTTTGAAAATAAGCATCAAAGATTTTGCCATAAAGGAAAAACACAAAGGCAGCAAAGAAATGTTGATTGACGGTGGAAATCCCCTTTTCTTGTGCACATTACTGAAGCCCTGGAAACACATTACATAAAATGTAATAGCCATCATCATAAATATGTACATAATAAGATGTTATAACAGGTGATTGTAGAAGGATAATGAGGAAAACAGATGAAATCTTCATCTGTAGTGCGCTGCTTAAAAGTTCGTACTCTGACATTAAAACAAAACAAAAAAAAGATCGACTATTGAGTGACACATCCCCACTTATATCAGCAGAGCTCCAGTGTTGAAGCTTGCTGGGAACGTACTCCATGACTTCAAGTGTTAAGTAAGGGCATCTTAGGTAGCATGAATTAGAGGCCTCAAACCAAATACACAACTGAGGAAGAAAACTGATTACTTTTAGTAGAGATCGACAGAACAGCTGATGTTTAAAGATGGGAGCTGAGCTTACCTCTGCACAGGCTTTTCATCTTGTCAAAATTTGCATTCTGCACTTTGGCCAGCTCAACAGAGAGTGCTTACCAGACAGAAGATACCACTGGCATGGATGTGAACTGGAAGGATTAGCACAGATAAAGACACCTAAGTCCTTCTCTGCTGCCACTTTCAGAGCTCTGTCTTTGCCAAATCATGTATATTTCACCCATTTCACCTTTTTTAGCTGTATATTAATATTTATTTATTTATTTATTTGTATTCATTTATGATCCTAAAATAGGTATATCAAAGGAGAGAGAATACCTATTATTTCCTTGCTTATCTGTAGTATTGGTTTCCAGATGAGACAGTACTTCTAATTTCTATATTTTGCTTCAATAGAGGATCCCATGATCTAAATGCATACTTGTAAGAGTCCATGCATACAGACATAAAAAGCACTCTGCATGTAAGAGATGTCAGAGTGTGGTTTGATGCACAGGTTTTATTACGTAGGCTTAGGTTAACTACTGCTGAGCAATGTACTCTCAGTAATTAGTATATCTCTCATATATGGTGGTACTAAGGAGCTGAGATTTCTTTTTTTTTTTAACGGTGCATTAAGCTGTGATGTATGTTGCATATGCCACATCAAAGAACGTGGGCTTACAGCATATTCCTTTAATATACGTGACCACTGGAAGTAATGCAGTATATATTGGATCTGGCAGTATTCATACATTATTCATACAACACATTTAAAAGCAAAGTTAAGATATATGATTACATTTGGTACTTTTTTGGCATGAGTTTGAGATGCTATGTATTCAGCAGACAGTAGCTCATGTTCCCCTTCTATGTTTCTTTGCCTTTTTAACTCTTCCATGGTAGTGCAAACTGGTGATCTTCAGTAATATGTGAATCCTTTTGTATTTTAAAATGAAGCCAAATAAGCACGTTATTATTATTAATTGTTTAACACAGAAGGATACTTCACAATAATTACAAATGGAAAACAGCAGAGGGTAGTATTTATTTATTTTCCAAGATATTTTAAAACATTAGAATATTGGAGTAGCTGAAACAAAAATGATATAAATGTGCATTTAAATTCTTCCCTGTAAATTGTTCAACGGATGCTCTGGAAGTAAGCCCCTTGTTTAATTATTTTGGTCCATGACTTCAGAGGCAGATATTGGTGATATGACACTAGAGGCTGGGCTTTCCCACCAGTGTTCCAATATATTTTGTTGCTATGTGACAGATTGTAACAGAGGGGCAGTATGACAAATTGGCACCTGACATGAAAGTGCATATAATGAAAAGGTGTGGAACTGATTTTTTTCCACTTGGAAAAAATGTCAGTTCATCAGTCCTTTTTGAGTGTTTATAGAAACCAGGCAGTGGATGTTATCACAATGAGGCAGTGGGGGCATTTCAGCAGTGGTTACAGTGACAGTGAATCATGTCCACTGGTGCAGTTTTTATGGGCACAACATGCATGCTCTTGATCCACACTGTTGAAAATGCACAGTTTATGTTGGTGATAATGCCGAAAAACAGAGTTTTGTAGCTGAAAATCTGCTCCATCAGCTAGTGTTACAGTACTCTTTGTATCCATTGTAGCTTCTAAGGAAATAAATTGGAAGCATTACTTTCAGAGAAACTTACCTGTGCGACACTGGAGAATATCAGTATCTCTCAAGATACTGTTGGTTTTTAGACTCCTACATTTGGCTGCTGTTCCTTCCAGTAGTTCACACAAAAGTGTCTGGGTGACAACTATGATCCTGGCACAACATCCTGCCTTGTTTGCATTGAGATTACACGTAACACCATTTATCAGATAGCTTTGTTCTGACTAGCAAGACTTCAGTGTGGGGACTTCAGTTCATGACAACTCCAGTTCATTATATGTTTTTGACCCAGATTTACTTGCCAAACTTTTGTCTATTTATTTATCTTAACTGCACGTTTTTCAAATGGGGATTTGACACTGTTGTTGCATTTGAGGACAGTTACCTCTTTCAGCCCATATAGAGATCGTGTGTTTGACAAGATTCCAAGTCTGAGGGAAACAGTCAAGCACCTAAGTATGCTGAAATGAGTAAGAGCTTTTTACTAGAATCTTGAAACCATATGTTCCATTTGCATACGTCTCACAACTTCTTACTGAGAAGGGATTTAATCCAAGCTGAGGTTGCTGGTTATTACAAATATAAGTGCATGAAATTTATGTGAGAAGTAAAGTATTGCATAAGAATATTTTTGGTAAACCTTAATTATACAACTGTAACCAAAGACTATCTCATCAACTTATCTCACAGATGGCAACACATCTCACTTCCGGCAAAAATGTGATTCAGAAAAAACAAATAAACAAATTAAACAAAAACATATCCCATGCTGTTTCCAATATCCACCAAAAATCTTACTGACAGCAGTTTTTCACATCTAGTTTGTGTGTCCTTGGAATTTATATTATACAGAGCAGTGCACATAAATTAGATTCATCTATTTTCTAGCAGGACAATCTGAAAATTAGAGAAATCATGAATGAACAACAGATTTAGAGGCTGAACTGCAGACAGGAAATCTTGTTCTATGCTGTGTTTTATTACAACAGTGAACAACTGTAGCGAGTCTGCTTATATAACAATCTTTTAGATTTGTTTGTATGACAGAGGGCACAAGTATCTAACTAAGTACTCAGATTAACAGCTAGAGTTATTATTTTTTTCTTGTAGTTAAATTCAGCCACACACACCAGCTCGAATGAATAAACCTGAATCTATGTGAACATGCTGTTTCAACAACTTTTCTTAGGTTTCTCTGTCATTTTCATTCATTTTCAGTTGACTATTTAGTAACAAGGAGACTGCAGACTGTAGCTTTCCTAAATTATTCATTTCAGGCCCACAAAGCCAATTCCAAGATTCCATTTCTTCTGGTTTTTGGTGTTAATAATTCAGAGCTGTTAGAGAGGAAAACCTTGCCAGTTTTAGGCTTATCTTAACAACTTCACACTGTACTTAACAATAGAAATAT
>VXAB01000654.1:40491-44144 GCA_013399175.1 Odontophorus gujanensis | reverse complement strand
AAAAAGAAAAACTTTTTTTATTTTTTTTTTTTTCAGTACAAAACGTAAATATTGCTGGATGGAGTTGATCAAAGAGACAGAAAGTGTAATACCAATCTGATTAAAAATGTAGTGGAGATTCAAAACTTGAATTAGACATACTCGGACATCGTTAATATTTAGTAGAAGTAAAATAGAACATGGAAAGTACTATTCCTCTCCTGCTAAAATCTTTGTCTGCTTTTAAATAACTTTTGTGATCCTTTATTAAAAGAAAAAATGGGGTTAATAACTATGTAGGTGTTTGTTTCTGATTTAATCACATTTAAGACACAATACATTTTATACTCTTTGCTGAATAATCATGTTTTTATAATACTTCATCAAATGTACACTCTCCTAATTTCCCTCACTACCTATCAGTATCCTATTTCCATCACTACCAATACTATTTTATGCAGCTGGATAATTTCAACCAAATTTGACGAAAAAAAAGGTCTCAAAGACATTCTGTCATATGCTACAACTATTCTGTTTATTCTAGGAAAACATATGGATTGCAAATACGCTGTTCTCATACCCTCCTTAGTGAAACCTTAAGATGCTCACAGTTTATTAAGCATGAGAAATGTTGTGGTGAAAGTAAAGGTGATAGGAAGACAACAACAACAACAACAACAACAACAACAACAACAACAACAACAACAAAACCTGAAGCAGATACTTATTAGGTCTGCTACTCAGAACTAATTGTTCAAACACTGTGATTGTCTCTCATTGGGGTTTAATGGAAGAGTAGCTGCACCCTTTTAAAATAAGCTGCCAAATTAATTACTAATCCACAGGTATTCTAAATAGGATGAATTGTCTTTTTAATTTGGAATTGGTATCATCTCATCAGTACTGAAGTACTGATAGCAAGAAACAAATTTTATTATATATAATTTCTGTATTAAAAAAAAAAAGGCCCTTAATTCTCATTAACCATTTATTCATCCTTCTTTCACTCTGAAGTGTGTGTTTTGAATGCAGAAATACAAAAAAATCTTTTTACCAAATAAAGAAAAGAAGAAAAACTAAGGTATGGCATACAGTTTTTCCTGAACTCTCTTAGTTGTCCTTATTAAAGAAAATGTAATATGAAATAAAGTTCTTATGTGTTCCTGTATGGAAGATACATACATCTGTCATGTGTCATCAGATGAACTATCTTAAGGTGCAACTTGTATCTGAGAGTATAAAGAACTTATTCAATATGTCATATATTAAAATTGATTACAATAAAAGGAAGATCCAGCACAAAAGCATAACATATTTTAAGCTGGTCCAAGGAAAATTCTATAGCCTAAGTTGCAATCAAATCTCTCAGAGGGATTAGGCAAACACCATTTTAATTTATCCATTCCAGAATTCAGTGCCAAGAACACAACAAAGAGGAAAATAAAGAAACCACCGACTGTGCATTTTTGTTGTTGGAGCTGCTGTGGCAGCAGTCTCTCAGAAAAAGGAAAGAACTGCTGTGCTACCTCGATCCCACACATAATGAAAGCTCATAAGAAGCTGGATTCTCACATCCTTTTGCCAAATAACTGGATAGCAGCTGAAATCCACCAAGTACAGCTTTGTATAAAGAAAAGAAGAAAAGGAAAAAAAAAAAAATAGCAGATGTTGGGAATAGTGACTGTACTGCAGATTACTCTAGCGTGAGGAGTCTAAAGAATGGAGTTGGCTATTTTTGGAGTGCCTTACAAGAAATAAATAATGATGTAGATGTTGGCAAAGAACTAAGCAGGGTACTATATTTGTAAATGCTTCCTCCTTCTTTGGAGACACAGATGCAATGTTAAGGAGTGAAAAGCAAAATGCATTTAAAATCTATCTTTAAATAATTTTGCTGAGATGAGCAGAAAAAGGTGTTATTGTTAGATGGTAGAAATTGAAAAAATACCGAGAATCTCACCGGCCTTCAGACATAACTCAAACCAGGACTTCGGATTCTGTAGTACTTGTTATTTCTAGGTTCACTGCAAAATGGATGCAATCTGCTGCCATTTTACTCAGTTGATATATTACACTGACATGACATTCATTTTGCTTTTGCACTGTTAATGTAAATCTACAGTAAAAAAGCTAGGCCCATGGTCATTAGAGTGGCCAAGAGCACGATAAAATTTATTTTGGGTGATGGTAAAGTATTTCGAAGCTACTGAGACAGCTGGCTTGTTATCTCTCTGTGGACCAGCCTTACTATGTTTAATTGAATGGTTAGCCTGTTGTTAAGGTGACACAAAATTGGTTATGCTGTTTATTCAATGCATCACAGTACGTTTTTCCACATGGGGAAACATACAATTACAACAAAAATGACTGTGATTAGCAACTTAAAGCAGGAAACACAATTTGAATACAAATACATTTTCCAATGTTTGTCTAGATTTAGAGGTTGCATTTAATAAATTACTTGCAAATATCTGTAACTTAAAGTTTGGAGGTAATCCCTTCAGTTGTGCCTGCCCCTATTCCTGTGGGTATTCATATGATTGAATGATCCTCTGGAGATCAGAATTTCGATGTGATCTCATTGAAATCAGGAGTGCGGTTGTCTGTAAGTTGTTTCTTTCTTAAACAAATCAGCTGAACTTTTGCCAAGGAAACAGTAAGTTTTGTAGTTATAACTATATGATCCTTTAAGTCTCCTAGTAATTAGGAAGGAATTAAATACATATGGCATATAAATATTTGCATATGTTATCTATCATGCCTTTCCTATTATATTAATTCCTACTCTAGAATAATAAATTCCGGTATTTGGAAATACATAGTTTACAAGATGATTTTCTTTAAAAATATTCAGTCAGTACTATATGTTACTTTCTGCATCTCATATGAAAAATATGTATTCATGAAATACATCTATATGTGTACCTATTTCCATGCATACATACATATATTTATTTATGTTTATGGATATAAACATAAAAATGCTCTAAAACAAAGCAAAACTAAAAAGCCCAACTCAATAACTTAAAAAGTGCTGAGAGATGAAAATGACTTAAATAAAATGAAACTTGCAAAAGTGCAAGCAGCTGCCATGGCTGTTCTGCTATAATTCATATATTTTATTGTTCTGTTTTGTTTTTTAGATAATTAGTTGGTGGCAAAGGAATAATCGTGTTGCATGAAACATTGTGAATTTAATTTCACATTGAAAGCTGTAAACTGTATCTACTATGAGTTAGAAAGGACAAACAAAATCTTTTAAAGGGCCAGACTCAAAATGAATTTCATGCCCACAGTACACTACTGATTTTCCCCCATGCTTCTTCCATTTAAATGTGAGTCTAAATATTTTTCGTTTCAAATGCAACGATGTAAAATGTTTTCTCTATTCATTTAAACATTAACTTTAAGGCTCTATGTAATGTTGTTCTAATGATTGAGATAATCAGCAAATGAAATAATATTTTAAACAACTGTATTTCAACAGGTTTCATGATTGAGTCATAATACACTCATTGCCTTCAGTGAGACTAGTTGCCTAAGTACTGAAGTTAAGTTCTTGCACAAATTTCTGGGTTCAGAATCTTTGTTCTTCTGAAAGGAAGAATAGGACCATGTGGATTAAAAAAAATAAATAAATTCAAAAAAATCTCTGTTATTCACAGGCAATAATG
>VXAB01000654.1:17991-35491 GCA_013399175.1 Odontophorus gujanensis | reverse complement strand
CTAAATAAAATTTCTTCTCTCTTAATTTAAAATGATCCCCCATTGTCCTATCATTATCAAAACTTGTTAACAATTCTGTCTCCCTCTTGCTTAGAAGCTCCCTTCAGGTAGTGTAAGGCTTCAATGAGGTCTTGCCTGGGCCATCTCCAAACTAAACTAGCTCTCTCAACCTTTCATAGGAAGAGAAGTACTCCAGCACACTGATTATCTTCGTGGCTTTTTTGAGCTTATCCAGCAGCTCCACAACTTTCTTGTGCTGGAGGCCCTAACCCTGGACACAGTACTTGTCATGTCATATGATTTTTGTTATTGGTATTCCACATAATAACATAATGTGAGGCACTGGTAGTTAAAGAGTTAATGCCCTAAGCCTGTGGACTGACAAATTTCTGGGTACCTGGCTCTCAGAAGAGAAGAACTGTACACCCCAGAGGATGTTGTGTTCCCATTTTCCACCCAGAGGGAAAGATAAAACTGCACAGAAGTCCCAGAGACTTACTCTTTTGCTGTTCATCTCAGCAGTGGAGGTACCATAGCCATTTTACCTCCAGCTTTAGCATGGTCTTCAGTTTTGGACACTCCTTCTCTCATTTTCTTTGATTTATTAGCTTCCATTCCAATTATATTGTGTTATTTTGCATTCTGATATCTTATTTAGTAAACTAGTTTTCCTCCTCAGATCACTGATGCTGTTCTGTTTTCAGGCTCATCTCCCTGCCCTCTCCCATTTTCCCCTTCCTCTTTCCCAGGATGCGGGTCTGTGGGTCCCCACCCTATTAGTCATGGAACCAGGCCAAATCATCCTATAAACCACTGTGGGGACTCACAAATATAGAGCAGATAGCCACAGAACAATGAGGGTTGGAAGGGACCTCTGGAAATCATCTAGTTCAATACTTCTTCTTATGAAGTTTCTCTAGAGTGGGTTGCACAGGAAAATGTCCTGGCAAGTTTTGAGTGTGTCCAGAAAAGGAGACTCCACAACCTTTCTGGGCAGCCTGTTCTAGTGCTCTTGGGCCCTCAACTCAAGAAGTTTTGCCTTGTTCACATGGGAATACCTAGGTTCCAGTTTGATCCCATTGCCCCTTGTTTTGTCACTGTGTAGTGTTGAGAAAAGCTTAGCCAAATCCATTTGATTCCTACCCATTAGATATAAATAAATGTGATGACATTCCCTGTCAACTTTCTCTTCTGCAGGCTAGCCTCAGGTCTGCCAGCATTTCCTCATAAGGGAAATGCTCCGGACCCCTAGTTANAGTGTGTGGAGACAGGACAAGGGGGAACGGACAGAAACTGCAGCACAGGAGATTCCGCACGAATGTGCACAAGAACTTCTTTACGGTGAGGGTGACAGAGCACTGGCACAGGCTGCCCAGAAGGGTTGTGGAATCTCCTTCTCTGGAGATATTCAAGACCCGCCTGGATGCCTACCTGTGCGACCTGGTGTAAGGAACCTGCTTTGGTAGGGGGTTGGACTCAATGATCTCTTGAGGCCCCTTCCAACCCCTATGATTCTATGATTCTATGATACCTTTCTTGGCCACAAGGGCACACTGCTAACTTATGGTCAACCTGTTGTCCTCCAGGATACTCAGGTCCTTCTTTGGAGACTTGCTAAGAGGTCGGCCCTTAACCTGTGCTGATGCATGTGGTTATTCCTTCCTACTTGCTCTTGTTGAATCTCATCATGTTTCTCACTGCCAAACCTCCACTGGTGTTTGACAGAGCAGCCTTACGCTGTATCAGCCACTCCTCCCAGCTTCATACCATTAGAAAATTTGCTGAGGGTGTATTCTCTCCCTACATCCAGGTCCATTTATTCCATTCTTCCATTAATGGAGATGTTGAATAAACCTGGAACCAGTGTCAACCCTTGGGAAACACCGTTAGCTACAGGCCTCCAACTTGACTCCATACTGCAGATCACAACCCTGTAAGCTCTGACAGACAGATAGTTCTCAATCAAACCCACTGCATACTCATGTGTCTTACATATTCTAAGCTTACCCACAAAGATTTTACAGAAAAGTGTCAAAAGCTTCACTGAAGTCAAGATATAGAACATCCACTGCTCTCCCCTCATCTACCCAGCCAGTCATGACATCACAGAAGGCTACCAAACTGATCAAGCATGATTTCACTTTGTGAATCCATGTTGACAAATTATCTCCATCATTCTACTGATCAATCCTTCTTGATGCAACCCAGGATACAATAGGCCTTGCAGGCCACAGGCTGATGTTATCTATTATTGTCTTACTCTGAGCAAGCTACCAATCTGAGAAACACATCCACAAAGCTAATGTTTAGAGGACATTGTGTCCACCACCTTCCAATCAGTGAGTTTCAGCAGGTATCCTGATTCAGGTGGTATCCTGGTGTGTATCTTCAGCTTTGATTACCCCGAGATCTGGGAACTATAGTGTGGTTTCCTAAGATTTGTAATATAGAATCAAAACAAATTCATATCAAAAAAACAAACCATTCTTCCCACTGATTAACTAATGTAGCTGTATCCAACACATTTGTCTTCGCAGTCCAATTCATCAATAAAGTGGCATTCTTCTAGCTGCTTTCAATTATATGTATATAAAGCTGATCTAAACTTGTGATTTTTATTATATTATTTTATATATATTTGTAATAGCTGTGGAAGAAACCAGAGTTTTTTTAGGAGGAGAATTAATCTTGTCCTAAAATAAGTATTTAACAGAAGTCTGGCAAATTATGTGCAAAGTGGCTATTTCTTCTTACTGATTTTGGAAAGAACATAGAATGACTGGTTTTGACATTGATATTTACTCCATAGACATCTGAAGTTAGATACCAGGAGGCCCATTCTTCACTTTTGACTTCTTATTTCATTTTATTTACATTTTCAATTTCCTGCCATGCTCATATCCACTTACATATCTAGCCCTAAGAAATATACTTATAGCTTCCTTTAAGTAACTGTTTGAACATAACTTGTAAATTGAAACTTCTGCAGCAAATCATTTTTCTGGTCACCTTTGTTATTGTAATGTCCATTGCGATGTCAGATGCTATCTTCAGCTGTTCATTATTGCTTGGGTATTTAAAGGAAGAAGAACACCAAGAAAAAAAAAAAACAAACAACATAAAAATATAAAATCCCCCACACAGATCCTCACGTAAAAAAAATAAAAAATTAATAATAAAAAAACCTAGGAAAAGTAAATAGAAAGCAAAACAAAATAAAACACACATACACACAAATCTTTGTGGTAGATTTCTTAAAGACCTGCTAACTTGATTTTCTAAGACCTGGGGAGGTGACCTTTCCAGGGCAAAACAGGGAGCATGATAACCTTCTCCACCTGCTGGACATACCCTTAGCAAGGCACACCTGGATACCATTCTTGGCCACAAGGGCACACTGCTCACTTATGGTCAACCTGTTGTCCACCACTAAACTCATGTCCTTCTTTTCATAACTTCCCAGGAGATTAGCCTCCAACATGTGTTGTTACATGTGGTTATTCATCCACAAGAGTAGTACTCTGCACTTGTTGTTAATCCTCATATTGCTTCTCTCCATGCAACTCTCTCTCCCTCACTGATTCCTACAAGGACTTACCAGAAGGCTCCACCTGTGTGATAGAGATGTTGTGAAGCAAGATAACTCTTCTCCTGAGTGCTGTCTTGTTGATGTTTTGAGCCCATGTGTTGGACACATTGTCTGCCGTCTTACTGATTTCAAACACCAAACTAGGTCTCAAGAAGACAGAGGAGATGCATCATAAACATTTCTGTTTTTGTTTTTGTTTTTGTTTTATGATCTTAATGATCCTTTCCCATCTATTTTGTTCCTCTTTTTGTTTGCATATATGTTTTTCTTTTCTTGCCTGAGATCTACTGCACCACGCAGTTATCACCATGATGAGAGGAGACAGGCGGTCTAACTCTATCCAGTCTTAAAAAAGACTGGTAAAGAAAAAGGCCTGGCTAGATAAGCCAGATGACATCCCAGGCCTGGGAAGTGAACCAGGGTCCAGATCAACATCTGCTGTGGTCAGGTTGACAGTCCAAAGCATTCATTCGTGACTGACCAGTTGCCTTGGATCCTGAGAACATCAGCAGTGCTTTCCTCTACCTTTACTTCCCCTTCTTTTTTATCCTGTTGTCTTATGTTTTCACAAAGGCAAGGGAAATGCCCATGAGAAGGCTATCCCTTTTCTCTGCACCAGGAAGGAGTACTTGACAAAATAAGGCAACATAATCCCATGCTTTAGTTTAAGGAGAGGTATCTTGCATCTTTGGAGTCCATACATTTTTCATATCTACTCAGTTTTTGTGTTAGATTTGTGTGTTTGCAGCTTATTCATCCTATTCAGGGACAGATGCAGAATAGACTGAAATAAGGATCTTGTCTCAAGGTGTGTTTGAAAACATTGCATAATAGGGATACCATCTACTATACTAAGCAGCCCCATTCTCCAGCTGGTAAATAAACACTTACTGCTCACACAGTATCTGAAAATGAGGATGAATTTTTTAACATATTTTCCATCAGCTGAAATCTGGAAGTCATGCTTCACTGTTTCTGTGACAGAAGCATCTTAAGGTATTTTTCTGTCTTGAGTTAATTTATTCTAACTAAGCTAGACAAATATAAGAAACCTCACAAACTTCTCTCCGTCATTTGTTCTTATGACATAAAATGCATAAACTAAATTTTATCCCTGAGGGAATATATGCTGAGAATATATGAGGAAAAAAGAAAGATGGGATGTAAGTAGAGGTGGAATTACTTAGTTATAACTTTGATCCACTGAGGATTTGTCTTATATAACAGATCTAATTTGGAATGATGCTCTTCACATGAGGGTTTTATTTAAGCTTGAACCCGTGCTGCTAGGACATCTGGTTGTGAACTGTCTCCTTGCCCAGTTTTATTCAAGGAGAGGAACAAGTCACAGACAAAGCCATGCAGCTCTTATACGTGGATGATAAGGACTGTGAAACATCAAACACAAATGGTATCATTATGGGGCTTCAGTACTGTCCAGTCAAGACAAGAAGGTCAAGAGAGGTAAACCTGTCCCTAAATCACAGTCAAGGTGTACCTTGCAGAGAGCCTGTATAGGATGTGAGTCTACCTCTGATGGTACTTGAAGGTTTGGTATAAGTTTCCCTGAGGCCAATATAAATACTGAAATTGTTCATAGGGTGTTCATCAAGCAGCAGGTATTCACCACATCACTGAAATAAATGGAATTAAATAAGTTATATGAACTTGAGAGGTGAGAGAAAGGAATCCTAAGGGCCTTGAAAATATTTAGAATAACTGAAAGGGTGGGGACAGAAGGGCAGAAGTTGGGTGGCAGATGCTTGCTTGCTTTGAAGAAAAAAAGTGGCAATTGCAGAAATCGATAGTAAGCCTTATTAAAGGTGAGCTAGGTGTTTTCACTCTGAGATTTTGTATGGTTGTATCAGACCTAGACACCTCACAGGTCAGGCATTTCAGACCTAGCATCTTTAGAAATCACCCTCTTACATTACAAAGCATTCCCTCAAGAAATCTCCCACTGTTTCAAATGTACTTTTGAGTGCTGTGTGTACTTTCTAGCTTCTGGGTGAAAAAGAGAGGAGAGGAAAATAAAAGGGAAAGAAAAGAATAAGAGAATGAATGAGAGAGGGAGAGGAGGAAAAGATCAAAGAAGAAAAGGAGGAGGGGAAGTGGGTTGGGAGGCTGAGAAAGAGACAGGAAAGGAGAGAGGAAAGGAAGAAGAGTATGTGTCTTCTTGTGCCATTGCAGTGTATATCCACTTATTTTCAATTTTCAGATTAATTCAGTTTTTCTCTCAGGCAGTGTGTCTCTGAGCAACTTGTACAATTTGCTTAAGGTGAAAACTTCCTCTTAGAGGACTGCAGTGAATATTATCCCAGAGTCTCAAAGATGCCAATAAGAGAACGAATAATATTTGTTCATAATAGTGTTCAGTGTAAACCATGACTGATTAGTGTTATGTGTGACATCAACAGAGACAGTAATCAAGGTTATTTTAGCATTGATTTTTTTTACAGAGGTGAGGCCTCTTTGATGTATTACTCCATCAACACCTTCAGAGGCAAACTTTACACATGAAATTAATCCCAATTAATTAGACTATTTGTAGATAGTGCCAGGCTCTTTTATGTTGCAAAATAAATATTAANTTTTTTACTAGTCAGCATGATGAGTAAATTCCTGTGGCTTGTGTTGGGTTGCATTCAAATAATCTTGTTTGGAAAAGGAAGAAGCCACACAGAACACCACTACTCTTTCATGTAGAAACTTCAAATCTTATTGCTTGTGAAGCAGCATTTTCTTATGATTTCGTGAGTCTGTAAGGAATTCTGATTTCCAGAAGAGAGTGGTATGTGACTAGGAAGAGAAATGGATAACTATTTTATGCATTTAGGTGTTTATTACCCAATGTTTTATTTACCTCCTCCCCTTCTGGTACATGCTTCCTCCCAGTGATTATTTAGAAATCTTAGTTTGAGAAGTTACACGCGACTTAGATCTTCAAATGTGCTACACTCTGTATAAATCCCAGTCTTACTCTCAGATCTAAGTTACCATCTTCATTATTTGGGACTGAAATGGGCATCACAAAACTCCATAAATACTTCAGCATGTGGCTATAGTCAGTCTCATTGTTCACCAAGTCAAAACTGCAAAAGAAAATGAAAACAAATAGTAAAAAACAACCAGCTTTAAAAATCAAATAAGTTGTCAAAATTCTGACCAGGAAAAGTAACACTAAACAGTCTCTAACTTGATTAGGCTCTTAGGAACCTCATCAAAGGATAAATAAATGAGTGTTTGCATTATTATAGTAACGCTTGGATGGCCATTTCCTCACTAAATTTAGTCATCACATATCATTATTCTAGGAATAATAAACCCTTTTCTACAGCCGATTATTTTCTGAAAGGAAGAATTGGAGACCATTCTGTGCTCACATCACAGGCTGTGAAGTCTGACTGGCATTAGAGAGGTGAGTCAGTGAAAAGGCTGTTCCAATCTAGGGAGGAAATTCAGGAGTACAAAGTGGTGTAGAAGAGCAAACTGCAAGAGAAGGTGGCTTCAATGAGGCCACGCTTCCTCCTAAAATGAGAGTAAGTTTCCCATAGCTGCAGTGAGCATAGGAGCCTAGCAGCTGTCTGCTCAGGCCCCTGCTGCTGTGCACTGACAGCTGTGGCAGGAGCTCTGCAGGAGTCTGTGCTGCCAGAGGCATATAGTCAACACTATTAGCATTAGCCTGAAGCAGCAGTAACTTGTGTTGGGATGTCTGCCCCTGTATGACAGTGATGATAATGGTGGCAAGGATCCTGGCTGCTTCCAGCACTAACTTGGTGTCTCAGTCTCACCACTCATGGAATTCCAGATGCAAAAAGGGATAGAATAGCCAGGCACTGATCTCCAGAAAATTATCTAAGCTTTCTTATTGTCAGTGAAATTCCTTAACATGATTAGATGCTAACATTAGTTGGAAATGGGGAAAAAAGGGCCCAGTCCAATTGCTGGGTAGGGACTAGTTCCTGAACACAGGAAGAATCCACCATGGATGATTTGGATTTGGATTTCTATCCTTTACCACTAAGTATCCCAAGATAAATGGGGTGAAAATTTACTACAAAGTTCATGACGTTCATTATCATTTTGTTTAGACCATTGGAACCTATAGTATAGTCACACTGATATAGAATGAATGTGGTAATCTGAATAGTTAGAAAGAAGATGGATAGTGTGTCTGTCTGTTTGTTTGTAAACCTGTAAGCTTTCCTGATAAAAGTTTCTGACCCTTGTTATGTGTTCACATTGTATCCAAAACAATAGAGATCTATACTATATTCAGGTTTCTAACCATGACAAAATGTAGCACATAAGTTACTGCTGATAATAAGGATAATGAAAGACAGAGATTGATGGTCTGAATTTCTTTAGTATCACAGCATTTTTACATTTTAGACCTCTTGTTAATTTACCTCTGTTTCAGAGTGGTGTAAACAAGAGGAAAAAAATCAACGCTGTCTATGCACATACATTGCATTAGTATTTTGAATGTATCTGTGTCTTTGGATTTGCATATGAATATGAAATAATTCTGTGCAAGAATGGGATGGGATTTGATTGTTTTCTCCAACAATGTGTCCTTATCTTTCTGGAAGCAGTTCAGACCATCAAAGAGTTGTTGCTGATGAACTGACTAATTAGTTTCCAATACTTAACCTTGTATTTCACTTCATTATTGGTACTCTGTTCCCTCTAGTTTTACATTTGGTATCAGGAAGTTCATTTAGAATCCAGTCAATCTTCCAGTGCCAACTCTTCACTTAAATTTTTCATTCAGTGGGGACACAATGGGAATAATATTTGTATCTCTCAAGGAGACACATGAAAACTTTTGAGTTGTATTGTCTAGGGGAAAAACACATACACATACACACACACACGCACACACACACACAATAAAAAAACAACACACTGGAAGATGAGACTTGCAAAAGAACAAAGGAGAAATAAGTCACAAAGACTATTGTGGTAAATAATGTATGGGCAGACAACAGTTTTATAAAGGTGGACAACTTAAATGCTAAGATTAACATTTTGTTTTAAATATGAGATAATCAAACAGTTGCTCTAGTTATATATTATGTCTTGCAATGTTTTTTTGTTTTTTTTTATTTGCATTATAATCTTAGTACCCAGGAGATAAATGCCATCACAGAGAAGAGACAAGGAAATTCAGTGGTTAAATATTATCTGCCTGNTATGTTGCAAAATAAATATTAATTCGGTGGGTTTTTTTTTTTTTTTCACCTTGTGCAGTTTGTGTGGCTAGGAAAAGAAGAAGAACCCTATTGATCAGTGCACTGAAATATGATAGAAATTTTAGGTGCCTGAGGTGGTCTGAGAGGCTGCTTACTTGGAATCAGCTCAAAACCTGATAGAGAAACTCAGAAGTACAGAACCAGACTTTCCTGACTGTGCTGGTACATGTAGTTATGGAAGTAGTACTGCCTGTAATGGTGAAAAGTTGCTCTTGATCTTTTTTAAAAAAATGTATAAAGCAGTATAATGACACTGCCCTGCAGGGAGGATGTGCACTGGAGGCACTGATTCAGAGATACCTTTGCAATTCAGAGCTGTATCTAGAGAGAGAGAGTNCACAGGCTGTGAAGTCTGACTGGCATTAGAGAGGTGAGTCAGTGAAAAGGCTGTTCCAATCTAGGGAGGAAATTCAGGAGTACAAAGTGGTGTAGAAGAGCAAACTGCAAGAGAAGGTGGCTTCAATGAGGCCACGCTTCCTCCTAAAATGAGAGTAAGTTTCCCATAGCTGCAGTGAGCATAGGAGCCTAGCAGCTGTCTGCTCAGGCCCCTGCTGCTGTGCACTGACAGCTGTGGCAGGAGCTCTGCAGGAGTCTGTGCTGCCAGAGGCATATAGTCAACACTATTAGCATTAGCCTGAAGCAGCAGTAACTTGTGTTGGGATGTCTGCCCCTGTATGACAGTGATGATAATGGTGGCAAGGATCCTGGCTGCTTCCAGCACTAACTTGGTGTCTCAGTCTCACCACTCATGGAATTCCAGATGCAAAAAGGGATAGAATAGCCAGGCACTGATCTCCAGAAAATTATCTAAGCTTTCTTATTGTCAGTGAAATTCCTTAACATGATTAGATGCTAACATTAGTTGGAAATGGGGAAAAAAGGGCCCAGTCCAATTGCTGGGTAGGGACTAGTTCCTGAACACAGGAAGAATCCACCATGGATGATTTGGATTTGGATTTCTATCCTTTACCACTAAGTATCCCAAGATAAATGGGGTGAAAATTTACTACAAAGTTCATGACGTTCATTATCATTTTGTTTAGACCATTGGAACCTATAGTATAGTCACACTGATATAGAATGAATGTGGTAATCTGAATAGTTAGAAAGAAGATGGATAGTGTGTCTGTCTGTTTGTTTGTAAACCTGTAAGCTTTCCTGATAAAAGTTTCTGACCCTTGTTATGTGTTCACATTGTATCCAAAACAATAGAGATCTATACTATATTCAGGTTTCTAACCATGACAAAATGTAGCACATAAGTTACTGCTGATAATAAGGATAATGAAAGACAGAGATTGATGGTCTGAATTTCTTTAGTATCACAGCATTTTTACATTTTAGACCTCTTGTTAATTTACCTCTGTTTCAGAGTGGTGTAAACAAGAGGAAAAAAATCAACGCTGTCTATGCACATACATTGCATTAGTATTTTGAATGTATCTGTGTCTTTGGATTTGCATATGAATATGAAATAATTCTGTGCAAGAATGGGATGGGATTTGATTGTTTTCTCCAACAATGTGTCCTTATCTTTCTGGAAGCAGTTCAGACCATCAAAGAGTTGTTGCTGATGAACTGACTAATTAGTTTCCAATACTTAACCTTGTATTTCACTTCATTATTGGTACTCTGTTCCCTCTAGTTTTACATTTGGTATCAGGAAGTTCATTTAGAATCCAGTCAATCTTCCAGTGCCAACTCTTCACTTAAATTTTTCATTCAGTGGGGACACAATGGGAATAATATTTGTATCTCTCAAGGAGACACATGAAAACTTTTGAGTTGTATTGTCTAGGGGAAAAACACATACACATACACACACACACGCACACACACACACAATAAAAAAACAACACACTGGAAGATGAGACTTGCAAAAGAACAAAGGAGAAATAAGTCACAAAGACTATTGTGGTAAATAATGTATGGGCAGACAACAGTTTTATAAAGGTGGACAACTTAAATGCTAAGATTAACATTTTGTTTTAAATATGAGATAATCAAACAGTTGCTCTAGTTATATATTATGTCTTGCAATGTTTTTTTGTTTTTTTTTATTTGCATTATAATCTTAGTACCCAGGAGATAAATGCCATCACAGAGAAGAGACAAGGAAATTCAGTGGTTAAATATTATCTGCCTGTGTGTGAGATGCAGGGCATATGGGTCTCCTTCTGAGTTAAAGAGGGCTAGGGATCTTTTGAATGGGCTTAGAAGAAAACAGTACAGAAGAAGTGCAAACATCTTTCACACTGGTCAATCTTCTATCACATAGTTTGTGTAACTTCATTCTTGGAAACCAAATCACGTATGAAACAGAATCTAAAAACACACAATGAACAGAATCTAAACACACAATGAGACTAATTAATCAATAGAGCAGCTTACTTAAAGTTCTGGTGAATTCTTCCCTTTCTCAGTAGAGATCTTTATGTAGAGATTAGGTGTTTTCTGTTTTGCTACAGAATGACATACTCTTGGACTTGTGTCTTCGCTTCAGTCATGTTACTGTTAACAGCACAACATTTTTGTTGTTGTTGAGTCATAAGAACATGCTCATGGCCAGGCCTGGAGTGATAAGAACATGCTCATGGCCAGGCCTGGCCAGAACACTGGTCAGGGAAGAGCCACTGCCCTCAAGGCAGATCACCAGCAGCGTAGGACAAAGCCAAAACTGCTGGCCTGAGTTAGGCAAGTATGTTGTTCGGTACCATGAAGTATCATCAAGAAAACCATAAAGCTGTGGAAAGTTAACTGGGGGTGGCTATTGCTCAGGGATTGGCTGGTATGCGGTGAGACACTGACTCAGTAGTGGGCATCAGTCAGCAAGCAGTTGTATTGTTCTCTGGGTGGAGAGTAGTTGCATTGTGGACTTATGCATATATTGTTATAATTATATTTTTTATTTCCATTTTCCTTTTCTATCATAGTAAATAGCTTTTATCACAACCCGTATGTTCTATTTCATTTCCAGTTGTCTCTCACTTCACCTGTAGGAAGCAAGTGATTGGCGGTGTGATGCTGAGCTGCTGCTGCTGGGTTAGACTACAACTTACAACGGGAAGGAAGACAGCCATTATTACCCTAGAGATTATAATACCATCCACTGACCTTACTTTTTATGAATTCTTATCTTAGCAGTGTATATCAGTGCATTTACGAGCACTGTTGTTTACAATAATATTCAGCCTCCTTAAATGAACAATATATTTAGTACAAACAGATTCTGTCTCTGCAAGGTAGCCTATGAAGTTTTCTGGGCTCAGGTAAGGATATACATCTTGGCTATATTTTGCCTCTCTGTTGGAAAATGACCTGAATTTGTCCCAGTTATTTCACTTGGTCTTTTATCTTTTGTGCACTGATTTTCACAGAGAGAAAGAAGGACTGAATCACCATTGGCCTGGCTGTCTTCCCAGCACAGATGACTGGAAGAATCAGGACCTGGAGGTACTATACTGGGCATGCCACAGATAATTTTAGTTCAGTCTATATCCAAGCAGAATCTTTTTATTTTTTATTTTTTTTCCTCCAAATATTTCCTTTTCTACAAGAAAGAGCAATGTAATTCCTAGATCTGACTGCAAAAGGCTTGATGCAAATATGTAAGGAATGACACAAAAATTTTACAGTGTTCTATGATTCCTAGACAACTGAGAAAAGAACTGAGATGACAGGTGAGCCGGAAGGAATAGAGGAAGAATGAAACATATGAAATGCAACGTAAAGATTCTGAGCAACAGACCCACAAATTCGTGGAGACAGTCCTACTGACTCCGACCAGTATTGAATGAGATGATTTAGGTACAGTCAGCAAGTTTCCACACAATTTTTTTAGTACAGAAATATCAATAAGAAATTATTATGACAACAAACATTTTTCTTGAATCCATTCTTATACAGGAGAAAAAGAAGTATCATCACCATGTTAATAACTCCCTAGGCAGTTTCTCTGGGGATTTTCACAATTTATGAGAACAACTTATTGGACATGACTTTGGAACTTTATTAGCACTTCTCTACTTACAGGAGATTTTTTGTTGGAATTGATTCCATCTTTTCAACCACATATAATGTATTTCAGCTACTTAGGTTTTTTTTCCTTTTTTTTCTTTTTTAAGTGTTAGTACATTCTGAGAAAAAAAGTATCTTTTGACTCACTTTCTAGCATACTGAGTCATGAATTTGAGAGTTTGGATGCTACACATCCAGTGTCTTCCAGGGACCATGCAAGACTCTTCTACAGTACAGATACTCTAATATCTTTATGTATATAGTGTAGAGAAGGCATTAATTACATTTAGGGAGGATAAACAATTTCCTACTGAGCCAGAAATTATCTGATTTTGTCAGCAGCACCTAGGACGTTCCCTTCATCCACTGAATTTGGAGAGAAAGTTTTGAATTCTGACTTTCATAGTAAATGCAAAGTCATGTATATTATATTCTAGAGGAACAATTATTCACAGATGAAATACTGGTCTTCATTTTTGTTCATTTCTCCATTACATAAACATTTTTAAATAGATCAGAAAGTAAAATTTTGGATTCTGCCTTAGAGCCCTTAGTATTCTAGGGCTTGTCTTAACCCAACTAGGAAGACTGTAATAGCACCTTTTTCAAGCTGAAATTCATCCTTTCAAGAAGAGAAACTCTGTTAGAGCTATAAAACTTGATGCAAGATCAGACACAGCTGTCACCAAGGATCGCAAAATAAAATGCTCCAATCAGTTGGATGAATTGAAGAAATATCCTTTTTGTCTTCACTTTTTTTGAACATTCAGATATGATCTTTATTGGCATGGATGTAAAAGCATATTATAAACTTGGATGCTTGAAATTGCACAAAGTGAATTTGAAATTGCGTATTCATTTAGAATAATCTGAATTTGCAAATCATGCTTACATAGCTTACATGCAAATCATAGCTTACAAAAGGGAATGATATGGCAGGAGGGATGTAATTATCCAAAGCAAACAACCAAATGAACAAGCGCAGATTCAAAGTAAAAGCAAATTACCATGGGCTCTGCAAGATCCTCATATAGAAAAACAACTTTCACAAAAATAAAGAAATACAAATGCCAACCATTTGAAATAAAAAAGAGACAGAGGCCAAACTCAACAAATTAGTTTTTTTTTTTGGGGGGGGAATTAGATAAATATAATTCTACTGCTTTATAGTTTCCTACCACATACTGACTATAGTTATCATCCAGGACTGCTTATTTGTGCCTAATGAACCACTGCTGTCCAAGAATCACAGATTTCCTAATACAGACATAACTTACCTATTTCTTTCCTAGTCAAAGATACTGTATTTTACTTTTGTGTTTAACTTTAAAACTATCCAGGAATAACAATTCAAGATATCTTATTCCAGTGCTTAACTCTCTCTGGAACTGATTGCCTAGAAAAATGTTGTAATTGCTATCACAGTATAAGCAACAACTTAGGTCTTCTGTATACCTAAGTCAGCCAGAAAACAATGCATCAAGTCCAGAGCTGTAATCATAATCTCTCACTGTTGTATATATGTGGGCATACCCTGTTTAAATTGTGTAGTACACATCAACTCGTTAACACTGGATTTATGAGTAAATTTTCACAGTACTCACTGGAGAAAAGGAAGAGAAATCCCCTTTAGTTTAGTTAGTCTACACGTTGCTTAGTATAATTATAAATGGTTTCTAAGAGCTATGAGTGAAATAATTTCACACGATACCCAAAAATCCTTAATTAGGAGTGTTGGACTTCAGCTGTCTCCGAGGAACTGTAGGAATATCTCACAGTAGTTGATGGCCAGTCAACCAACTGGCAGATAAAATTCAGTAGTAATTAGTGCTCATGGGTAGGATCAGGCACTCAGGGTCAGCTATGTGCAAGCACTTGAACATCTCATTCATACAGACTCCAAATATTGTTATATTTTCAAGTCCTTGGAGAATCCAGGCCAAAATAAACTGCCCAGGGTCACAGAGAAAGCCTGTGGTGAAATGGAAGAGGAAACCTAACTCTACTGAAGCTTCCTGAAGCAAACTTAAGAATAAAGCCATCTTTCTTGTCCTTCAGACTGCTTAAGACTGGGGTGTGTGTGATTGTTTGTATACAACCAATAAAATTCCATGTCTCATAACAATAAAGAAAACCCGTTTCTATTTATCCTCACCTCAAAGAAAGTAAAATATCTCCTAGAAATGTATTCTTGCTATCAGGGTTCTCCAAAACCCTTTCAGATGCACATTTCAGACTCAACATTTAATACTGATGCAGCTGAATTTCCATAATTTGTTGGTTCATTTAAGGATATCCACCTTTTTCAATATGTAAATCATAAAAATAAAAAAATAATAATTAAAGAAGTGTGCAACCTCTGCTGACTGAATTTAAAGTCCTAAATAAACTTCCCATGCTATGAGGACTGTGAAGATTTTGGCAGAAATGGTGCTAACAATTAAAGCAGACAGAGACAGATTAAATTTGATGATGACAGCTCATTTCTGAGATGGCTACAGTGAATGTCTGATAAAAGCTTATCTGAAATTCACAGTTTTGATAAGGTTTCTGCTTGTATCAAGAGAAAATGAAACACTTTAAAAGGCGATTTTTTAATTTAATTTTTTAATGTGATCCTAAGAAAAGGTTTGGTTTGTATTACCGTGGAAAGTTAGGCTTTCCTGCTGCATTTGAGACTGTGAAGTACCTGTGAACCTTTGTTTTCAGAGGGACAGGTAAGTCTGAATTGCATATTGTATGTGAAATCAATGGCAATTTTTATAGCCATAAAAAACTATTAAAATGTTTAAAAATGAAGGAAGGGAAATGTCTGAACCAAAAGGAAAACAAATATTTTCACTTGTACATTTACTAGGAAAAAAAGCTGTCCCAGCTCAGTATGTTGTGAATTCCTTGAAGTCAGAAATGGTCACATATGCAGTGGAACAGCCACGGTGAAATACATGTTGTGAAATACATGTGTAAAGCTTTGTAGAGTGAATTGGCTAAACCACTGAGTGCACACTCTCCTTGTTTTATCTTGAATGGAGTTTTGCACCAGAGATCACGGCACCATTTCTGCACTTCTCTGACCAGACCAATGAAATCTCCATGTCTGTTCACTTCAGCAGAGCATAAATACAAGATTTTAATTAGCTACTTGTTTCTCATGCTGTTTTTGTAGGTGACAGTGTAGTGCAGAAACATTTGTCTGAAGATGCCAGACCATGCAGACATTGTATGAAACAGTGCTAACTGAAAATGAACTGATGAAGAAAAACACATCTACCGAAAGTGTGAACAGGCACTGGGATTCAATGTCATGGAGCCAAGGGTTTAGACACAATTCTCAAAGTTATTAGATATTTAAATGGATAATGTGAATTCCAGAGGCTGTATTTAAAAGACTACCAGAGAAATATTAAACACTGGTGAAAGAAATTTTTAAGAAGGATATTAAAGTGTATTTTTTCAGATCAGAACATCTAACTTAAAGGTATTAGGTAGAGAATATGTATAGAGAAGAAAAACCACACAGTTTCTTCTACTAAGGCTTCTATTTTATTTATTTTATTTTATTTTATAGGTTTTCTTTTGTTTCTTTTTGTTTATTTGTTTGTTTTTTAGGATTTTTGTTTGTTTGTTTGTTTTAGTATTTTTTTTATCTATCTTTGTTTAGCCTGGTTTGGTTCTTGTCAGATGAATCTGAGCTCTGACTCAGGAAAGCAAAGCTTGTCCTTATTAGGTTCTGTTCAAAAGATTTAAGGAAGGAAGAAGAAGAACAATACGAGACAATAATCTAACTGAAAGTTCAAAATTTGTTAAAGCTGTAGAGCAGAGGCTCACAGGCTTTCTTACACTGTTTTATGTATTAGATCACTCACACAGGGATTTAACTAGAAACATATCTTTTATTAAAATTGTATAAATAAAAATGTGTCCTTCTGCCCTCCAGCACGTTTACAGATGCATTTATTTATTTTAAAATATTCTATTTAATTAAAGATCTGCTTTTAGAGGAATAAAACTTTCAGAGATGCCTACAATTCCATGATGAAACTCGGCAGGTTCATAGCAGCCTCACAGACAATGAAAGCCAATCTCCACGTGAGATTTCTGCAGAAATCAACTGCTGTGAGGTGGTAAGAGCAACAAAGGACAGTTTACAGCATCAGCACTAAATAAATGTAGATGTAACAATCATATTGGACCAACAGATTTAATATCATAATTGATTTAGGTCACTTCCCTGTGGAAATAGGTGGATCTATTTATTTATTTATTTATTTATTTATATTTGTTTGTTTGTTTGTTTGTTATTGGAGGGTGATTTTAACTTTATACATTGCAATTCAACCAGAGTTTCAAGAGGAAAAGTCAAACACAGGTTTAAATTTCAGTTTTTTTGGTCCTCTGCTTCTACATGAGGAGAAAATGCGAAGTGTCCTGGTGGATGGTAGATTCGCCATGAGCCAGAAGTGTGCCCTGGTTGCCACGTAAGGCCAATGGTATCCTGGGGTGCAGTAAAGAAAGCATGTCCAGTAGGTCAAGGGAGGTGATCCTCTCCCTCTACTCTGCCCTGGTCAGGCCTCATCTGGAGTACTGTGTCCAGTTCTAGGCTCCCCAGTATAAAAAAGACAGGGATCTCCTGGAAAGA
>VXAB01000654.1:305-16986 GCA_013399175.1 Odontophorus gujanensis | reverse complement strand
AAAAAAAAAAGAAGAAAAAAAAACAACTTGGTAAGGATTGTGCAGGAAATCGTTCTCAGAAAAATAAATCAGCAGTTTAGCTTCCCATCTACATTTTCTACAGAGAATCAAAATTAATGCATTCGACTTGCTAGCTGGTTATATATATATTGTGCTTGTATGTATGTATGTATATATATATATAATGGTTGTATATATTACATCTCATAGAAATTCAGACAGAAATTGATTTCCTTTATTAAATCTTGCATCCATTCTTTTACTGGGAAAGGGAACAAAACCTGAAATCATTAGTTCACTTCTACTCCACAAGNCTTCCAACCCCTACAATTCTGTGATTTTGTGATCCAGCTTGTTTTGTTTTGCCCAAGGACTGCCGTCAATTCCCCTGGTTTTGTAGCCATTGGAAAAACATTTTACCCACATTCTTATGGCCATTCAATTCTCTACAATTCTGACACATTTACATCAAGAGTTTCATGATATGTAGAGACCAGTAATATATTAACATATTTTTTGTTTTCTGCGAACAGCTGTCTAGTTCTGACTCTTCTGTCCCTGAAAAGTGATTTTCCACAGTAATGTTGTTAGTTTTATTCATTATTAATTATATTTCTTGTAAATGCTCATTATTTTCAGATTTCTGTTTGGAGCATTTCAGACTGGCTTGATGCCAAAAGGATTTATTTTTGACTATTTTTTTTTAATGTAAAATCATATAGGAACACAAGGATTTATTCTTCTTTATCATTGAGTGATCTGCTATTACGTTATGTTAAAAATAGTCATTGGTTCCAATCTTATTTGGTTCATCCATGGTTATTCTATAAGTTACAATTCAGTATTTTGTCCGTCTGGTCATTTATAGACATGAAAGCAATATCAAGATTATAATGTTGTACTACTAGGTAAATTAACTTTTTCTATGTTGCTCTAGTCAAATGCTTTATTTTGTAATCCATATTCTATTTTTAATTACATGACATTGTTTGTTTGTTTGTTTGTTTCTTTTCAAATTCTCTGGGATGAAGAGAATGTAACTTTCTCCATTTCTTTCCCAAACCAGCTAAATGTTTCATTTCTGAAAATATCATGGAAAAATATAACAGAAAATGCATTAGCCTGAGAAAAGCAGTGTAATGCAGGTTTATAAAATGATAAAAATTCCACAAATGTCCATATTTAATAGATATTTATCTATTCAACCGTAATTATAGGGTGATGTTATAATGTTATAAGTCTCAATTAAAAAAAAAAGAAGAAAAAAAAACAACTTGGTAAGGATTGTGCAGGAAATCGTTCTCAGAAAAATAAATCAGCAGTTTAGCTTCCCATCTACATTTTCTACAGAGAATCAAAATTAATGCATTCGACTTGCTAGCTGGTTATATATATATTGTGCTTGTATGTATGTATGTATATATATATATAATGGTTGTATATATTACATCTCATAGAAATTCAGACAGAAATTGATTTCCTTTATTAAATCTTGCATCCATTCTTTTACTGGGAAAGGGAACAAAACCTGAAATCATTAGTTCACTTCTACTCCACAAGTGTTTTTGTTTTTGTTTTAAATAATGGAACATATTTATATGATGGGCATGCTCCACCATGCCTCTTTGTGCATCAGCAATAACCTGTTTCTATAAGCATGGTAATCAAGGAAATCCAGATATCTTTAAGCAAATCTAAGAAGTTAATATATTAAAAGATCAAATTATTTTGTTGATAGTATCAAGTTATTTTTAGTGTCTTATTATCTGATATTTATGAAAGGACAGACAGCACAGCATTTCAACAGTCTGGTGACCAAACAAATTCATATGAATGAAATAGCTCATTTGTCATTAGTTGACTAAGTAAGTTTGCAATGGAAAGTGCAAAAAAAGATAAATTACAACTAATATTTTGTTTTCTGCTCTAGTTTTCTATTTATTGTAGGTTCAGCAGCTTTAATAACATTACAACATTCTGCAGTTAAACTTTATCATTATTGCATGGAATTATAATTGGAATAATTCTCTTGCTGACAATTATGAAATAGTGTGGTACAATTGGAAGTTTACTGACTCCTAGAAAAACATAATAATTATTATAAAGCCTTCTGAAAGTTTTCTTGGGGTTCTGCGCATATCTCATCTTATTCATTTGAGATATTCCATTTATCTATTTCATTGGAACTAATTTATTGCCAAGTAAAAAGATTTTCTTTTAGNAAAAAAAGAAGAAAAAAAAACAACTTGGTAAGGATTGTGCAGGAAATCGTTCTCAGAAAAATAAATCAGCAGTTTAGCTTCCCATCTACATTTTCTACAGAGAATCAAAATTAATGCATTCGACTTGCTAGCTGGTTATATATATATTGTGCTNAAAAGATTTTCTTTTAGTCTTCTTTTATTTTTTATTTTTTTCTTAAAAGAGTCATATAGACATGACATAATTTAAACATCAGTAGTTTAATTTTGATAATAGACATACATTTCCCATTTTGTTTGTTTGTTTGTTTTTTGTAATACTCTCCCAAATTGACTTTTGACTTGATTGACCCTATTTTCATTCTGAAAAATAATTTTACTAGAGAGAGCTAGTTGCAAAATCATATTTTTTCATATAATCATAGAAAGGCCTGGGTTGAAAAGAACCTCAAAGTAGTTTCAAACCCCTTGCCTTGGCCAGGGTCACCAACTACTAGACCAGGCTGCCCAGAACCACATCCAGCCTTGTCTTCAATACCTACAGGGATGGGGCATCCACAACCTCCCTGGGCAACCTGTTCCAGTGCGTTACCACCCTCTGAGTGAAAAACCTCCTCCTAACATCAAACCTGAATCTTCCCCATTCCCCCTTGTCCTAACATTATCAACCCATGAAAACAGTCATTCCTCCTCCTGTTTATATGTTGCCTTCAAGTTATTTTTTGTTGTTTTATTAAATCTTATAACAATATCTACCTTTTAGCTAAAACAACCAAGACATCTCTATTTTTTTTCTTCATCCAGTTTACCAGTTTTTCACTGTACGTCTGCATTTCACCTCTTTATTTTCCCTCTTTGTTTTGTCTGTTTGTCTTTTATATTTTATTTCTCTGTCAATTTCTCACTTATCTCCAATTTTAGAACAGTAAATAAAAAATTAAAGCAAGGATTTTGACACTTACTTTCTGATAACTGAAGAGGTTTTGAACTATTAATAGTGTTAAGACTGTAATTCAGCTTGGTTTTGTTACTGCATCTTTCCTCAGCCACTGAAGAAATTTTAACAAGAAGTAGCAAAGACAAAGAAAATAAACACACATGCACCAAAACAAAACAAAACACAAAACAAGAACTAACTTTTATTTTTTATGTTTTTATATATTCTGCATCAAAAATAATAATTAAAAAAGTAACAGGAACAAAACATTAGATTGATTATCTGAAACATAAAAATGAACATTCAACTTTTACACTGTTGCTCCAAAATGATATAGAAAAATTTTTCCTTTTGAAAAATTCTGGACAGTAAAAGTAGTATTCTGTATTTGTTCTCCCCACATATAACAACTAAAAGAGATCTATGTTTTTGTATTTCAGGTAGTGAGATGGAAAAAGAGTTATAACCTTTTTTTAACCTATTACATGATACAACTGCTAATGAGTATCAATTGCAGTGAACTTTTTAATGTTACGTTGGACTGTAAATCTACATCTCATTCTCTTCTCTTACAAATTTTCTTTCAGGGTTTTCTCATGATCTAGGGTATCAATTATTGATGTAATATTAGGGAACATCACATTTCCAGATAACTCAGATTTTTCTTCTTTTCTCAACTTAAATATCATGTAACTATTTTTTTTTTCATTCCTATGATTTCTTTGATTACAATCTACACTCTAATCTTCAAAAAATCTGTTGAAGAATGCTGACTGGCCAATAGCATAGCTACACGTATAAGAAATTCATTTGTTGTTCTCATCTTTTATTTGTTTTATTTGTATATTTTACAGGAAAATTTCTTCCACCTGTAAAACTACCTCTGTATCTTTTGTGTACTAATGCATAACATAGCATTAGTGGTGATTTTCTGTATTGGCAACAATTTTATGGCATGATAACATTTCTGTGCTAATAAACTAGTTTTCAAAAACCACTGTGTTTGTATCTTCCTCTTTCTCATTTGCATATGATTGCTATTTCTTTTTCACATGGTCAGCGCATACAAAAGTATGCAAAATCAGTAGTAGATAATGTCTAATTTTAAGAAGCTTTACAGAGCTTCGATCCATTAGTGGTTTGTACCTCGTTTGGGTGACTGACAGCAAATATTACCTTTCTCTTGATTTTCACAGCTGATACAATAGAAGATGGGAGTTCATATAATACCTGATTTCCCAGGCTCACAACCTTATGGATTATTGTTGCCCAGAGGGAAAATTTCTCACCAGCCTACATCAGCAAATGGTAGGTTTATATCACAAAACATGAAGATTTATGCTCCAATCTATTCCATAGCACTATCAGACTCAGAAAAACTTAACTTGAGGAGGTGAGTTAATGTACAGTTAGTAGTTTTACTGTGCCTCACTTATTTGTCCAGAATTTAGTAAGATCTCCTGAAAATATGAGTACAGAGGCAGCAAGCAGGCATTCTACTTTGTTGAACCCAAGGAAAGGAGGACCTACAGTGACAGTAATAAGATCTTATCAGATTGTTTCTCATATCTTCTGAAGATCTGTCTGTCAGTTTCTGGTCATATAAACAGTGTGGATCAATATATATTAAAAATAAGAGCAAAAAACTATGAACTTAATTTCCCTGTTTGCTGACTCGGGAGCTCTGAAAATATGACTTATTCACAGGAATGTTTGTACTAAATTAGAGACCAGTAGGGTTTGCATGCATGCATGTATTTTTTATGGTTGAGTGGGGAGATATACTAACTTATACAGGCTGACCAAGGAGAGCAATATGAATTCGCAAGGCTGCCACATAGGCTGCTTTGCATCTTTAGTAGCATTTTATCTATTACAGCAGTGAATTTAGGGACCTTTCAAATGCAGTGTAGTAGTCTCCAGTGATTTCAGCAATCACTACAGGTAGGCCATCTCTGACATGTTTAACAAACTATAAGTGTCCATTTTGAACCAGCCATGTGTACTACCTATGCAATCAAGGGAACAACACAATGCAATTATTCCCTAAATACTGAGTGGGGTACTCGATTCTTCAAGAGTTTTCTCTGTCTTTCCATTTGCTATGGGGTAATTAAGTAGCAATATTAACAGAGTTTGTCAAACTTGCATGAAGTGAATCCTTACACGTCAAATATTTTCTGTTAAAATAAATGGTTGAAAATATTTTTGTAGATCTCAAATATATCCAGAATTCCAGTTCAGTCAGCATTTTCAAAATACTGCTCTAATGGAATTGGTAATACAAGAATCTAAACTCTGATGAACACAACAGGTTTATGTTTAATCTTTCTTGGTATCTGGTTTTATTAATAGCAAAGCCAGTGTGATTTTGTTCAGTTTCTTTATTTCACCCTTACAAGGATGGCACCCAGCCATTTGTGATACCGCAGAGTTGGAAAGTAGCCAATTCAAGGCTAACTGAACAAGATAGATCTAGTAAGAACCTACCACCAAAAGATTTTTGTTACCTTTTAAGCTTTTCTGACTTCATGGTCTTTGATTTCACTATACAACAATGATGTTAAAAAAATATGCTAAAAAAAAGGTTAGAGGTAACATCAGGTTTATGGGAAGACTGCATTACTTGTAAGACACTGACTGATTTTTGTTGGCCTATGTCTCTGAAAGTTAGGAGAATCCAGAAGGTGAACTGTGACCTTCCCTGCTAGAACAAAAAGCAGTTGCCAGGAATGTTCAACATTTTGAAAATCTTGTTATTGTTTCTGAAAGTCAGTGTTTCCACCCAGAAAGCTTTCCCACTGACCTCATTCTACCACCCTAAGACTGACTCCTAGTTCATTGCTCAGCTATTCCTATTACAGGTGCTTCATAAGTATGACTGAAACAATTTTTTCTTTTAAAATTTTCTGCAAACACCAAGCCTGTATGAGCCCTTTAGACAGTTGCCATGGCAAAGATTTCCTTGAAGCACCAAATCATTTACCTCCAATCTAAGGAGATGGTCAGCTTCATTTAAGAAATCTATCTTGAAGCATCAGATTGAATCCCAGAGAACTTTCCCCCTATTAATAGCATGTTTTTGCCCATTCCATAAATCTATATTCAGACATCTTACTTTTGCCTTTCAATCTTGGCAACTGTGCTTGCCTCAAAAATGCTGACGTATAAAAAGAAAGCAGCTGAATTGATCTGTGATTGCTGCTTGATTATCATCAGTGGTGCTATACTGAAGAATCCCCATTGAATCCACTGTAGCAGTCAAGACATCAAGTTTATTTTCTGTAACATGTGAATCCTCGTTAGTAACAAAAACAAACAAACAAAAAAAGAAAAAATTAGGTCCCTCTGTGTTTTCACACATAAATGTTGTTGAGCTTTAAAAACTAATGGCTACCACTACAGATGCTGCAAAGAGAAGATGTCATAGTAAAGAGGTTTTATTTTGTTTGCTTGTGGTTTTAGCTGCAGCTTCTAATAATATCGTAGTCTTTAGATCATTAAATGCAGCATCATCCAGAGGCCCCAGTGAAGACCAACCCCTGAAGTACACCAGGCTTGCAACTGCAAAGAAAGGAAAAATATTTTTATCTTCATTTTTATGAGATAACGAATAGTGTAATCATCCACATGCAATGTGTCAGAGAAGAATTTTCATCTTTCTAGGAGAAAGCAAAAAATCACCACCACCTCCATCCTGAGTCAAGGAAATAAACAAGAGTCACCTTATTTCCTGCTTATTATTAACCTGTATTAAGTAAACTCTGGTAGACCTAGGGAAACCTCTCACAAGAAAGGAATGCTCAGAGAGGTTGTCTACAATGGGAAAGATCAAGTTGAGATCTTTCTAAGTAATTTAGTTCTCAGAAGTGAAATGAAAGACAAGGCAGTTGATGTGGTAACAGTCTAGACTGCACACAGATCTTGTTTGAATAGGGTGACAGAGAACTCTTTATTTGTGTATATGACTGTCTCTCCCTAGCAAGAGTAACAGCAACAGAACAATCATGTTCACATGTGGTCTCAGTTCCTAATCAGCAATTAATGTATATCAGATAATTCAGAAGAAGTGTCCTAACATTTGCATCTAGTTAGAATCTAGGCCCAACCATTCTTATATGGTTAGGCTCCTTCCCCTAAAGAACTTATGAAATTTTCCTAAGTAGAAAGCTATGCTGGCAAGTCTCTGATCTTCATTTAGATTATTTCATTGTATTTTTGGAGTGAAAAGGAAGTTAATAAAATAAAGGAATAAAATGGAAGCAGTCTCTTCAAGCAAGAATGCTTATTTTATATACAACCATTTGCCACCAACAGTCATTATCTCCATGGAATACTAATATTTTGATGACAGATAGAGAGAAGAAAGACATGTTCTTGATGCTTTTCCCCTTAGAGTAGGGCTACTGGAAATGCTTTTCTGCTTGGACTAGGGACAGTATCTTTCAAGAAAATTTATTCCCTGGAGGCTCATTTACACTGGATAATTATGCTTACAGTTATCTTAAGATAAAGTTCATAATGGAATACTGTCTTCTTGTAAATCTATAGTGACACCTTCATTATCTCAAACCTTAAAAATAGATTTGGAAGATTTTCACAGGAACTGGTGAGTGGTTGTTGTTAGACTCTCAGTAAAAATGTCTAGTTTCCATCTATGATTTTTTTTCAAATTTTCTACACATATATTTATTTATTTATTTTAAAGAAAATATTTTGTGAGATATGAATGAGGAAATAAGGCAAGTAAAGTCTTTGAACTCAGATACAACATAGAATACACCTCTTCATACTTCTTAATGTAACATAGAAAACTGTTAACTGTATAAGTAAATAAGCTTTAAATATGTAACTTGTTTATATTATCTCAGTTGTACTATACTTGTTAACTGATAAACATAAGGGCAAGAAGAGGAGATCTGAGTTTCTGTTTAAAATATAGTTTGGAATCTCAAAGCACAGGAATTTTTTATTACCAGATCAACCACAAAGTTATTAGATGACATCAGACAAGTTGTTTCATCTTTTATTTGTCTCAATTTCCTTTGGGCTAAACAGCAACTACAAGAAAAGGAAATTAAGAAGATAATTTTGTGCGTATATGTTAACTATGTACAAACCAGGGCACTGAGCACTGTAAAGTGACTACACAAACAGAAATAAAGCTAATAGCAAAAACGTAGTTATCTGTTATCTTTATCATAGACAGGAGAAGAATGGGAACACAGAGTCACAGAATTATAAGGGTTGGAAGGGACCTCTAGAGATCATCAAGTTCAACCCCCATGCCAAAGCAAGCTCCCTAGACCACAGTGCACAGGTAGGTGTCCAGGTGTGTCTTGAAAGTCTCCAAAGAAGGAGACTCCACAACCTCTCCGGGCAACACGTTGCAGTGTTCTGTCACCCACTCTGAAGAAGTTCCCATGCATGTTTGTGCAGAACTTCCTATATGTCAGTTTGCAACCATTTCCCCTTGTCCTATCGCCACACACTGCTGAGAAAAATCCAGTCCCTTCCTGCTGCTCTCCCCTCCTTAGGTATTTATAGATGTGGATCAGATCCCCTCTGAGTCTTCTTTCCTCAAGGCTGAACAGCCCCAGATCTCTCAGCCTTTCCTCATAAGGGTGGTGTTCCATGCCCTTTTTCATCTTCGTAGCCCTCCACTGGACTCTTTCAAGGAGATCTCTGTCTTTTTTGTACCAGGCAGCCCAGAACTGGACGCAATACTCCAGGTGAGGCTTGACAAGTGCAGAGTAGAGGGGGAGGATCACCTCCCTTGACCGGCTGGCCATGTTCTTTTTAATGTCCCCCAGGATGTGAATGAATATCACATCTTTCAGAATACGTATATAATTTGGATGTAATGACAACAGAACTTTCTGTTTTGTTTTATTTGGAGACAGTACAGCTGCATTGCTTAGGAGAAATTGAGTATCATCTGGGAGATGTTATATCTCATATACTATAGCTGAGGACAAGTAAATCACACCATTATGATAAGATGACTCCATTGTGTAGTGTTTCCATGTTGTGATCTGTGGCAGGAAAAGAAAAGGAGCAAAAACTAGCATGAAAAATAATCTCACTCTGTTGGCTCAGCTGAAAACATAAACACTGACTTAAGCAATGCAAGGGCTTGGCCTCACCGCGATCTGTTACACATATCTACTGACTCAAATGATGCTAAGAAGTAAAGGGATGAGTGGGAAGGTCAGTGATATTCAAGACACAGATTGAAATTAGAAGCAGATTTTAAATGCTTCAGACAAATATTTGAGGGTAGACTGAGATTTTAGCTAGCCAGTTTATCACCCTATACTTCACAAAATCGTAGTCCTCCCTGTAATACTCCTCACTTCTCAATAGCGCAGTGCAAGATCCACAGTTTGGCTGTTTAAAGAGTAGATAAGTGCTGGAATTGCCTACTCGAGGAGGTGATTGAGTCTTCATCCCTGGACTTGCCTAGATGTTGTACTAAGGGACATGGTTTAGTGGGGAAATACTAGTAGTAGGTGGGTAGCTGGACTAGATGATCTTGGAGGTCTTCTCCAACTTTGGTGATTCTATGATTCTGTGATTCTACTGGAATCTATCTGAAGTGATAACACAGACTCTATCGAAAACAGATGTAATTACTACCAGTATTTTTATTACAGCTGTTGTTGTTTCTACTGTTAACACCCTAAGTCTTTTATACACCTGAGATCAGAATGTGTTGTATAAGAATGAGTAAGATGTATAAACACTTATAAAAAAATATAACAAACCCTTCCCACTTCTGAAAAAACCATCAGGAGCTGTCATTTTATTAGTTCTCTGATCCTTCTGGTTGACATAAAAATACCACAATAAGAGCCTTTCTCAGGATAGCTCAGCAATTTCTTTTCTGTCCTGGTTAGAACCAAGGGATGCTATAAAACAGAAAACAACTGTGAAAAATAAAATGTAACTGAATATTTCACAGCCCTTAAAGGTGTTCATTCAAAGTTAGTTACTTCAGAACACTCAGAGGCTCTAAGGTGAAGGGCTGATGTTTCCACACTTGTTTTTTATATATTAGCAAAAATTGCCTTGGAAATACCTTGCTTCACTAATACATCTATTGCTTGTTTTACATGGATGTCACTTGCACTGTGAGGTCAGTAATGCAGCTAACAGATGGTGCAATAGGACTAGCAGCCATGAGGGATAGTTTACTAACAAAAGAGAAAATGTGTTTTTTTTTTTTTAGGATTCCCCTTAAATATTAAAAGATTTTTATCTCTTCTTTTTCTTGTCTTTTTGTTTTCTTTCCCATTTTTGAATGGGGGGAGGAACAGTGAAGATCAAAGTACATCTCCCTGGCTTCAGCTTCCTGGCATTTTATTTGCAGATGAGGGCACTAGTAACAAATCTATTTTACTTTCTCCCCTTGGAATGTATTAGGGTTATAGCTTTGGAAAGCAAGTAACACCAGCTGGTTATCTCCGTTGCCTGTATCTCGAGCGTCTGAGAGTGTTGTTATGGGAAGAAATTTATGGATCTCTGAATTTTTGTCATTCTTATTTTCTGACCAAACACCATCTTCTGCTATTTACCAGGTGTTGCACTTTAACACAACAAAAGCTCTCTAAAAGGAGACACTGCTAATGACCTTAAGATTTAATGTGCTAAACAGAATCCTGGGTCTTACTGCAAATTAGCGCAGAGAACATCCAGAAGCCTTGATGTTTGTAGCATATGGACATTATAGAGTAGGCTGCTGGAGCAGGCATTTTGCATCTAGCATTAACTTGCAGGCTACTTTTCCTATGAGAAGCTGTTCATTTCAGGATGGCGTGTATCGTCTCTAAAAAATATTTTTTGAAACATTATGACGTCCTCAGATTATAGAAAATTATCCAGACCCAAATCTATAACCCATTCGAAATGAACAAGAATCTGACTTTTGAGGTTATAAAAACAACAAAGTGCTCAGCAACATGGGCAAAACAGTGAAAATGAGATTTAATTAAGCTGGAGGTTACTCAAGCTTATAGGAAAATTCATAACTAACATGGGATGTGAGAGACATTAACTGTCGTCTTCCTTAAGGTTTTTAAATTCAATTCCCCCTCCATTTCTGAAACAATTTCCTGGCAGTGAAACAGAGCCTAATTGGACTATGCTGTTGTCAAGTGTGAGATGTCCTCCTCATCATGAATGTACCATTCAGCTTTGTATTACATCTGCCTTAGCACAGAAGTAACTGCATGCCTTCATTAATTATGCCGATTAATCATTGACTCACCCTGGTAGGCTTCTGGAAGAGACTTTGTAACTCACCTGTTCAGAACAGAAAAACAGAACAGAAAAAAATAATCTACTGTTCCTTTCTAGATCTCCTTTGTCTGAAGAAATTCACTTTATATGAAAGATTCCATCTGACTATCACTGAATGCATCCAGAGCAATTTTTCATTGTCATTTTATTTATCATACCTAGTTCAGTCACTACTGTAGGTAATGTCTATCCCCATCACAGGCCTTCGGAGATAACAGTATATTCTTTCATAAAGACAGAGCTATAAAAGTATATAAAAGTGTTATAAAAAGTCCTTCCTCAAAAGGAAATGCCTGTTTTGCCTGATGGCACTGTCAAAATAGCTGAGGCAATATTAACTGACCAGAAAAGCAGGAGCAGAGTCTTGGGATTTTAACAATATGTTTGTGTGAGGCCTTGGGTAGGTAACTAGGTAAGGCTGCACCCCTGTATGTTACACTGTAAGAAAATAATTAAATGCTCCATTTCAAGAAGGACAAGGAAATCCTACTCAGGAACTTCTTTACACAAATAAGATGATGAAAGAGGAATAAAAATATATGACACTTTTGTATCTGGATGAAAGGATTTACTTTTTAGTTCAAAGTATCATTATGCTGAATACCTCCAGGAAAAACTTTCATGAAATGTGTGCATGTGTAAAACTTGCAATGATACAAGCAGCGTCTGAACATGTTCCAAATTGTGATGCAATTAAACTCAGTGCCAGAAGCCTAATGCTTCAGAGCACCAGTACTCTCAGCATCACCCTCAAAAGCCAGCAAACATCCACTTGCTTTTTGACTTCCCTCTCTGCTATTTCACTCTCAGGTGTATTTTTCCTAGGAAACAACATGCCAGCAACTCAGCACCTTTAGCATGGAATATGTCATAAGTTGCCACTTACAATGGAGACAAAGAATTCTCAGAACATTGTGGTAACAATAAGAGCACTGCTACACCACAGAGCCAGGTATCATTCTGAAGAAGTGATAAAAATAAATGCTTAAATGAATACAGTATTTTATCTTTTTTTATCTTTCCGTTAGGACAACAGAATCATTCAGGAACAGCACAAATATCAACCCTAAACACATGATCAAGTCATCCTTGGCAGAGGAAAGACTACGACTGTGGGAAATCCTCAAAATATTTGTTTAATTCCAAATTGTAATTATGTCAACTGTTGTTTCTTTTTTGAGAAGTAAAAACAGAAGAGGAAAGAATATTAGAGTAAAAAAATCAGATTTTTTTAAGAAGTGTGATGGTGACCTTTTTTAACATAGGTATATCCTTTTGTTTCATTTTGCTTGATTTCACCGACACTGGAAAAAATGCAGGCAAATATTTTCTTCCAAAGAATTTGAGTGCTCAGTGTATTTAAAAAATGTTTTTACGAAAAAGCTCTAACCAGATCAAGAGCTGACATTTCAGTAATATATTTTGCACATTCAAATCTCTTTCTTGAAAATATATTTTCTGTTTTACTCTGTATGCAGAGGTATGTGTAGGAGAAGGAAATGTTACTGTATACCTTATATAAAATAAACAAAACAATGTGTGCATATTTAATACATATTTGAAGGAAGCACAATTCATGTTGCAAAGATTATGTCTACATTTACAAATGAATAAGAGTTAAAAACAGTGGTTGGCCTCTTCTCCCTGGTAACTAACAATAGAATAGGAGGGCATGGCTAAAAGTTTCAACACAGAAGGGTCAGGTTGGATAGTGGGAAAAATTTCTTCTCAGAAAGAGTGGTTAGGTATTGGAACAGGCTGCCCAGGGATGTGGTAGTGTCATCACCCCCAGAGGTGTAGATGTAGTACTCAGGGACATGATCCAGTGGGCAATATTGGTGGAAAGTAAACAGTTTGACTAGATGATCTTGGAGATCTTTTCCAACCTTAATGATTCTATGATTCTATGAAAACATATGTTTAAGGACTGGTACGTGAATACTTACACTATTTAATTATTTTTCTGCTTCTAGACCAGGTTTGGCTTGATCTAAGTAAAACTCCTGGTCAGAATTAAGGCAATTGTTCAGAGTTAAGTGGGACAGATTGTACCCAAAAGGAAGCAGGAAAAGGGAAGGCACAGAGAAACAAGAATGTTGAAAAGAAGGGGCTCAATAACAGATAATCCTTCCTCATCCAGAAGCTCTTTAAATAAAAATTGCTATAGAGATATTAAATTCAAGTTCAACCAAGATGCAAATGGCCAAGAATTTTAACACTTTGTACAAGGGTGTGACAACAGCTTTCAGGAGGTGAAATATCATTGGGAGGTTAATATTCTAAAGCTGTGCAGACTTATATTTCAGCAAAATGCCCAGACCTGTGTACCGTCACAGCTACCACTGTGAGCCCAGCCAGCCGTGTTACTGTGTGTGACCCAACCTGAACTCCCCTGGCTCCTGACCTCTCTATGCTGTGCTTACACTTAGCAAAGCCAGCCAGCCTCTTTGGACCCAGTCAGTGCCTACATCCCTATTTGCACCCTTTTAGTTAAACCTCTGCATATTCTCTTCTAAATACTCCTCACTAACAACTCACTAATCTGTTCTATGAGTGTAGGCCTGTGAGATGATGTAGAAAAAACTCCTTTGTTTCAAAGATTGTTGTGGAATGCAAAGAAAACTGAAGGCACCTGTGTTTACATAGGTGTGCTGAGAAACAGGAAGATAAGGGGAATGTCTTGATCTGTCACATTCCAGGTTAATCCCAAGGTGTAGTGGCTTAGCCTTGTGTGGAGGCCTTGCTTTCTCTGATGTTGATAAGCCTGCACAAGGCTGTTGTATTTGTTCTGGAAATGTTGTCACTACGTGTATCCCAAGAAGAACTGGACAGTATAAATATACCATAACTCAACAAAAAAGAGGGAAGCATGCCCTTGTGTTTTCTACCTGTGGTCAACCAAGAAAGAGTGAAAGAATCTGAATCCCCCACTCCCCTTGTCAGCCAGACTCATGGAACTTTGTGACACTGAGGTGGTAACTATCTCTGTATTCCTATAGCAAATGCTTGTTTATATTTTCTATCCTTGTACTACCACTTTCCTTGTTCCACCTCCCATCCCCTGGCCTAGCTAACTTAAGTTTTTATAATAAACTGGTTGGGCAAGTATTTGACTCCTTTATGAGTCTTAATCTCACGTCAGGTATATGTATATCACAAGCCATATCACCTCTGATAACTGGAGCGAGACAAGGCCCAGCCTTCTCACAGTCACAGAATCATAGCGTATCCTGAGATGGAAGGGACCCACAATGCTCATCAAGTCCAACTCATGGTTCCACACAGGGTTATCCAAAAATCAAACCCTATGACTAAGTGAATTGTTCAGACACTCCTTGAACTCTAGTAGCATGAGGTCATGACCATTGCTCTGGGCAGCCTGTTCCATCTCCATCATCCTCTTGTGCAGAGTCATTCCCTAGCCCCCACCTGACTCATCTGTAGTGAAGTTTAACAGATTTAATTCATAGGAAATCAATCTCTAACTGATCTCAAGAAAAAAAAAACCCAAACTTAAATGAATGTATTTGACTCTCCAGCCTTTTGCATCAGTTCAACTAATTTGAGTTCAAGTGAAACCTGAAATTAAGCTGTAAGACTTTCTGAAAGTCTTATCAAAAGTAGTATGTATATAAGCATTTAGTTCTGGATAAAACTCTGAACATCTCTCTTACCTGGAAAAAAAAAATGTTCAGAGTAGGACTGAGTAGTATCATATTTCACCATGTTAAACTCTGGAAACATTATCGAACTTTAGATAATAGAGAAGGGCATAACATTTTTTTTACATCAGCAGTGTTAGCAACACTCTGTCTCTCTAGGATGTCTATATTTCAGCCAAAATTACTTAAAATCTCTTCAAAATAATATCAAAGTAAGGAGTGGAATTTAAAATTGGAGTTTATATCCTAAACATCTGTTATTCTGTGAACTACTAGTCTTCCTCACACAACGCTTTGATACTTTTTAGTCATGCATTAAGTGACTGGATTTGAGGTTTTCATGAGTTGCTCTCCTACTCTCTCTGATCTTGTTTCTCAGCTCCAAAATGAGATCACATTCCTTTCTGTTTTTTTCTGCTGTTGTTACTGTAAACATTTGTTTTCATCAAACAGTATCAAGGAATATCCGGAAAATCAATGTTTAATAAGTTACAGTAATGTTTTCAATTTCCTGTCATCTACTCTAATGTACATGTGTACCCTGTCATTTCTCATCACTTTCTAGATCCATCTTATTATCAGCTAGGTATAACTTAATGTACAGCTGACTTGCTCCTGGGTGACCTTAAAGTGTACACTACTGGGGATGCTTCATGGAAGAGTCATTCTTTCTTTGCAGTGAAGGTGACAGAGTGAACAGCTTGTACGCAGCGGCACAAAATTTCAGCAAAGACTTTCATATTTGGCCAAATATCCTGGGAAAAAAAAAAAAAAAAAAAGAGAGAGAGAAGAAAGGAAAGAGTAGAAAAATAAAACTACATATTTAGACAGAGGAAATTTATTCCTGCAACAGTGTTATCACTGTGTATCTAAGAGCCTTCTGCCTTGATTCTGTGTCATGAAAGCAGGGTCCTAAGTCTGAAACAGACTGTTTTACAGCACTGTTTATAGATTTGATCTCTTTAATATTTATTATTATTACATTGCCATTTGGATATTGCTATACTGTCAGTTCACTTAAATCAGTAGAAATTTGCTAGGGAGAGTAACCCTGAAAAGACAGTAAGTAATGCAAGCCTGTGGACCTCTTGAATGAGAGCACTTGGCTCAAATCTTCACCTACTGAATTGCTACCTGGTCTTGTTACTGAAGGTGATTCAGTCTCACCAAATAGGATCTTCCTTCAAAAAAGATGGTGTCATCTAAACGCTGGCACTTAGCCAATAGTTTTATTTTTATAGTGATTCTGCCAAACACTTCAGAGGCTCCTTACATTTGGTTATGCTTCTTTTTTTCTTTTTCTTTTCTTTTCCTTTCTTTTTTTTTTTTTTTAATTTAATTTAATTTTATTTATTTATTTTAAATTCTTCTGTTTACTACCTTTAAAAAGTAAATGACAATCTACCCAGAAGTGTTAAAGTCTTACGTCAGAATTTTTGCAAGCATAAAACTCTTCAGATGCAGATATAGTAAAGACATAGAAAAGTAAAAGGCAAGGAAAAAGAGAATCTGGGAATGAGGGATAACTCACTCATACTGATTCTGAAGACACTGAACTCCCACATAGATTTCTGCATTCA
>VXAB01000653.1:107317-117464 GCA_013399175.1 Odontophorus gujanensis | reverse complement strand
CAAGTACATTTTCCTGACTTATAAAGATAAAATGTCAGCATTGGTATCATATATGATTCAACATTATAAAGCAATAAATAGGGTTTAAAAAAAGAACATATTCCTTTTTTTAACATGTTTAAACTCTCCTATAAAAGAATAACAGAAAATATCATATTTATGTATGTAGTAATTGAAATCTTAAGTCACTCACAATTTGAGAGGCTTTTTTTTTTTTTAGTGCATTGGTATGGGCTTTGGAGTCTCAACATTAAACTACCGTTGGCGGACATCAGTCCTTTTCAAGCATTTTTATGACATCGTCTTGTATGATATTGCTGCTTGGTTTTCTTAGGGCGTCATTTTTGTGTTTTTTATCATGTTAAGTAACCAGACCCTGATTCTTCAAGAATTTATATCTAGTTTTGTGCACAGTGACTGTTCGTAGCCTTGTGAATTCATTTAGGAGCAAGAATATGACAAGTGGGAGAGTGTTGTGGTGGTTTTCGTTTAGTTTTGTTTTCTAGGGCAAGTCTAGTCTTCAGTAGGTTTCTACTCTCTACTGCAATACTAAATAGAAGTTAAATACAAATGTATAGGATCTTATATAGATTGTATTGTACTGGATTAAATTTTCTGCAATCAGAAGTCAGACTTAAACACCTGTGAATAAAATCAGTGTTTCAAGTTAGTGGAGCTGATACGTAAAGGTTTAGCTTTGTTCTGTCTAAATAAAAATAAAAAAGAACCCATCCAAACAAAAAAATAAAAACTCCCAACCACACTTAGAGGAATTTGTTAATGAAGTTTGCATCAGGTCTCATCTGCTGATACATAATTTCTAAACTGAAGCAATTAAGAGAAGCTGGAAAAGCTGGGTAGGCTGAAGATGAGGGTAAGAAGGAGGCAATGGAATATATGGCTCTTGCCTGTTCTGTAGAGATTGCTGATTCACTCTGACTTAAATGTTATCCTGTTTACATTCTGACAGTTCTCTGGGCAACGTGCTAGTTTGGTGAAATGCATGTTTTCAGATTTTCTTCAGTGGTTATAAAAGGTGGGATAGAAGTACAGGGTGACTTCATTCACCCTAGATGTTTCACACCATTGATGACTATCTCAGTTTTACTTGTCTTCTTGCCTTCAGCCCCTATGTTTTCTCTGAAAAATGTTAGAGAAGTTGAGGTCAGCTGTGTTCTTCAAGCAGTGAATTATGCAACATTCTTGTCTAAGTCATCTTTACACTTTGCTTGGTCCAGTTGTGAAAACTGGAAAAGGAAAGAAACCAAAAAAACTACAGAATTGAGAACAGCTGGGGGGGTATCTTATAAAAATAATTCAGTGAAAAACATGGTTCATATACTTTTATTTATTCTTTTTGTGGGTAGAAAAAGGTGACTGACGTTGTGATTATATTTTCCATGATGTTCTAGCCTGTATGGTGAAGTGTGAAGGTATACCTTTAGTGTCTATACTTAAAGGGTTAGAAGTGTGACGAAAGAGTAGTCTCAGTTATGATATCCTGGCTGTTGAAGCTGCAGACACCTATTTGTCTTGGATGGTATAGCAAGGAAGTGTAGCAGTACAGTTCTTTGCAGTTGTTTAAGGCTCCTTAATTATTTTTTGGAATTGGTTAGTGCTGCTTAAACTGTTCTGATGCTTGACCAATAATCAGGATCTTTCTATGCTTGGTTCATTTCTTTCCCCTATTTTTTTAATATGCTTATAAATTCAAGTTGTGTTAGAGGAAATTAAGCAGCAGAAGAAAAGTGTCTTGACTCATGGTGAGGAAAGAGGGTCTGCAAGCATTGTTTTGATGCTTTTCATTTTGCTTTTTGCTACTTCCTTCTTCATGCCTCCCACTTATAAGATTAAACCTGTAAGAGTGGTGTTACTTCTGCTCCTCCTTCACAGGAAGAACACTCTAGCTTCTCAACTCTCATGAATTTCTGCACGCTATGTAAACATGTATGACAGTTTCTTCAGAGGCAATAGTTGTAGTAACCTCTGAGGAGGGAAGTTGCCAAACTGGGGAAGTGAGATAAGAGGACAAGAAAAGGGAGATAACAATTCAAAAGGAATGCCCTGAAACTTCAGCTTTTTAAAATCCAGTTCTTGCAAAAGCTTGCTGAACAACTGCAGACTGGGTAATTTGTTCTAGTTGCAATGGTAGCTGGAAAGATTTGGCTAATTTTCTCTCAGAAAAGTTTGCTGTAAGAAACACTCTCGTTTCTCTGAAGGAAACGAATGTTGTGTTTTCTACCAGGAGATAACTCTATATGATGAAGGATTTGTGCTGCTATTTGTGCTGAGAAGATACTATTTGTGTAGACTTGAAGCTTCGCTGTACTCCTGTAGCTGGAAGGGATTAGGAACTTGGTTCAAATTCTGGTGCTCTTCAGAAGCTACGGCAAGTGATGGATTGTGACTGTTCCATTTTCTCTGCAGTTAAGCTGTTGAGAGCAGACATCTACCCAAGAAATCTGTTTGGAGGCTGAGAGAAAGGGGACAAGTTTTGGGACTGTTTTGTTTGTGGACACAAATGCTGTTTTCTGCTGTGCCACTGTTATATGTTCTCAGACTGCGGTTTGAAATGCATGTTGCTTCTGGTAGCTTAGAGTCATCTGCTAAACTGGCATCTGTTCTGTAACAGTTGATGCTGTTCTTTGACAACAAAGAACTGTAGGAACAATTGTTGGTTTTTGTTTTGACAAATCCGTCTTCAGTTGTGGCACAGGGAATTGCATTTTTTGAAAAGGTCAACTTGATTTCTTCAAAAGTGTCTTCCATTGTCACTTCTCTGCTATCTGATGTGATAAGACCAGGAACCTTGTGATATTTAAGAAGTCCAAGCAATTAGACAGATTATTTTGTTGTTGCTGTGTTGTACTTCTCGTTTTTGTTTGTGTTTTCAGTGCTTATTTTAATTCGTGGACATGGCTATAACTGTCATCTGTGTACTCTGGAGTTGATTGGAGGGTTTTTCCCCTAAACATTGTTTGTGACAAAAATGCTTTTTAATAGAAAAATACTGCTTTCTGTTTCAGTGGTGAATCAGTATATTTTTCCACTTTTGAAATGTGATTTTTTTTAACCTTTACTGCTTCTTAATTCCTTCATAATTTATTAATACTTGTTTTTACTCATAAGCCAGTATTTTGGTGCAGGAATGTTTTTCAGCTTTTTTTCTGCATCCAAAAGCCACCAGGGAGAAAGGAACTACTAGTCAGCAATATTCAAAAATACTTTTTACCTTGATTTAATTTGTTCCAGATACACAGCAACAACAGCAGTTTATTTTTTATACATTTTTGAAAGAAAGAAACAATTAAGGAAGGAGTATCTGTGCTTTACTAATCAACCTTTATTTCATGTTCTGATCTAGTAAATAGAATTCCATTTTTAGTATTGCTTACGGAACATAAAATCCAGCATTATGTGCTATAGTTATGGAAATACACTTAGTCTCCACAGCTAGGGGACTCTTCACAAGAGGAAAAAACTCCTATTGAGGCTCTTCTTGAGATTTTTTTGTATCCAGTTTCAAGCAAGTATGTATAGATTGACCTGCTGTATAGTGTCCTAGTTTTGCTGTTGTCATCCTTCATTGCATCACTTCTCAAGAATTTGAGAGATGTGTTGAGGGAATTGTGGGAAGTCAATGTTTTTCATATAGCTTGTGTGAGAGGTCTGTGTGACCTATTGTGGTTACTCTTCCTGTGTCCTCTATGTGTATAAGGCTATGCAGATGATGGTGGCTCTGATGAACGAAGGATCCTCAAATGTCACTGTGTTGGGAGTTGTTCTTTGCCAGAATAGTTGGGCAACTATTTGAATTACTTGGAAAATTTCTGATGAAATAGTCTTTTGCTGAAGTTTATCAACATGGTGACATTTAAATACTTTGCAGATACAAACTAGCTTTTGGCAGAGTTCTAATGGAACCCAACCAGAGCTGTTGTCTGTGGGAAGCCTTTGATTCAGTCACTTACTTTTTTTTTTGTCATCTCACCTACTTGGTGGATTACTGTGATGGTCAGACTTCTATGATGTATTTTTCATTCTGCTTTTCCAACATCTCTTGGCAGCTTTCTTCCTGAGAAAAGCTAGAGTAATGGATTCATTCTGTTGTGAATAACTTACAAATACTAATTTTTGCTTCTAATCAGAGGAATAGATTAAAAACTTCATACTCTCAGCTTCTGTCCTGTTAGCCTGTGTTGTGCAGGCAGACCAGACGAGGATCATTACTCTTTCCTTGTGCAAAATTTCATGGACTCACTGAACTGGTGATACAAGTCAGTGGTTTACCAAAGGAAAACTGTAAACAAATGTTATCTTTGTTTCTCCAGGTTTTTTTTTTTTTAACCATGTGTTTTGTTATGTTACAGATCTGTCAGCTTCCTTCTGCATTTGCTTTTTACTATTTGCATTCCAATTCTGGATGTATAAAAATCATTGTGTGATATTAATGTATAGCTGATGAAATAGATGATTCCAAAGGAATTTTTCCTAACTTTTTGCAGGTGTTTCTTGTATGAGCAGTTGTTTTTCTTTTTTGTGTCTTTAACTTGCACCATGACAACAAATGGAACATGTGAACAAGAGACAGTGATAACCAAAGACATGTTATTTCTCTACAGAATGTCTTAAAGATTTTTGAATTTTTGAGAAAGCCGATCACCTTACCTTTGAAAGGGCAGCAGAGTTTTCTTAGTGCAGCATATGATACAATTAAAGCGTGGATTAACTGTCTGATTAACTTGGCTTCTGTTGTTTAAGCAGTGGAGAAGGTTCTCAGATTCTCAAGATTGCTAAAGTATTTTTGAAAAGTGTTTCTGAGTATTGTGAGTTTGATCAAGTTAGTGAGAAAAATGTTTTCTTGCAAATGTATGCAGTGGGAAGGTAGGTGTCTGTTGTAGTTGTTTTTCTTTTTTTTGTGAAATACCAGACACTCTTCTACTGTGTTCTAACTGAGCAACACCTTAATCTTTTGTTAATCCTTTAAAGGAGTAGTAGTACTTCTGCATGCACTTATGTTTTGTTGAAACATTTAACTACATGTTAAAGAGTGATATGCATTTGCGTCCTTTAATTTACTCTTCTGTCCAAAGAAAAAGAGAAGTCTACAAAGCAAATCCTATTGAAGTTACTGCATGTTGTATGCACAATATGAATGCCGTTACACTTTTAAGACTATAGCTTTTCATGGTATAGCAGGCCTTGCTGGATACATGCTATGAAAAGATTTGTTTGTTCTCCATCTGTGTCAATGGTTTACGGGCTGGTTCAACCCAGTTCCATGACAATTGGTGTGGGGGACTTGCAGACCCACACCCCAGGAAAGGGAAAAGGGAGATGGGCCTAGAAACAAAACAGCGGCAGCAATCTGAGGAGGAAAGCTAATTTACTAAATAAGATATCAGAAAGCAAAATAACACAATATAATACAATATAATTGGAATTAAAGCTAATAAATCCAATAAAATGAGCAAGAGAGAGTGTCTGATAAACCAAAGGCCTTATGCTAAATGGTGAAGGCAAGACGGCAGCGAGCACCCACTGCTGGGTCAATCCCGAAGGAAAGAGAGTGTCCTGTGACTGCAGACAGTTTTTATCTTTCCCTCTGAGCGGAAACATGTAAGAATGCAAAGCATCGCACAGTCCTCTGGGGAATGTAGTTCTTCTCTTCTGAAACAGGTATACCCAGAACTATCAATAATCCATGGAGCTGGAGGATTGACTCTTTCACTCTTAATGCACTACATGATGTTATGATGTGGAATACCAGTACCAAAAATCATAAAACCATGACAGTCTGCCAGTATAATAAAACTGAACTGTGAAGGCATTGAGTATAAATGTTAAGTAAAACTAATAAATATAAACAAACAAGCTATTGAAAACAATCTGAAATCAGGAACTGACAGACTTCTTACTCTCATCTTAAGTGAAATTTCTTTGTGTTCTTAACAAGATCCATAATTGTCTTTAGAACATTAGAGCTTTGTGAGACATTTCTGTACTCATACCTGCTCTGTTACAACCAACATACCATCACTTGAAAAGGCTTTTGTAGTTGCACAGCAGTATTCTTCCAAATTTTTTAGAAGGTGTGTGTATAAGGTGGAAAGTTTTTTTTGTATTTGCAAGCATAAGGGTGATGTCCTACTTTACTGTCAATAAACAAGTTGTATGGAGGTAACTATGTCTTCAGGACCTTATTTAGAAATATAATAGAAAATGCTATTTTTCTTTCTCTTCAGTAAATAGAGTATTCAGGATGCTTAGTGGCAGACACAAACATTAATTGCAATTAGACAAATTCAAAGAGTTTGTTGAGGAAGGGCCTGTTTGAGCTTGCGAAATCTCCGCTGCATCTGTATTGTGTTCTTCGCAAATTGCAGCAGCAGGGAGATGATGGACAAATTTATTTTAACGGTTTAGTTAAATTCTGAACTTCGTTTTGCAACTGGGAATTTAAATCCTTGCAACTGCCAGAAATGTGGTCTGATGTAAACATGAACAAATTGAAGGAAATGAGAGCTGGATTTCTGTCAAGATGTTGTGCTGTCAGGTTGGTGCAAAATGTAATGTAGGTGACGCATTCTTTGTAAGTCTGCTGCTAGAAGAACAAGCTGTGTTAGGCAAGACTTACTCAGCCTATAAGTGTGTAAATTGAGTGAATAATTTTGTATGGCCTTGATGAAGATCCTATAAATAGGCATGTCCGTAGGCAGGAGAAGCAGAGATTCTCTGAAAGAGGGAGATGTTACATAGGCACTGTGAGCCTATTCAGTGCTGACAACTTTCTCCCTGAGTCTCATGCTTTATGTTCAAAGCTGTGAGCTGTGATGTTAGTCTGCTTTACCCAGTTGTTGCACTTGAAATACAAGCTGCAAGTGTTACTGAACATACTCAAAATACCACAACCCTTGTTCTACTGAGCACTGCTATAACCAAAGAGTGGAAGTGACTTGGGTTCCTAGATCAGCCTGGTTGGTACCATCAGTTCATTGCCAACTGCCTCATATAACTTAAAATGTTCTACAGTTGATCTGGAGTTCTGGGGGAAAGTTCACAACTAGTTACAGTCAGGTAAATCTTCATGTGGTTTTCCTCAATGAAAAGCCTGACTGGGATTAATAAGCATGGATCAGTAGTCTTAAAAAGTGGAACATAATTTAGAATTATCCATCAGCGCCTGGAGGTCTGCAAACTGCATGAGCAGGTTATGGTTCTGTGCTCTTTTGGAAGTTGGTGCTATCAGTCTGAAATGCAAGGAGTGTGTTCTGCAAAGGTGAATGATACCCTGCTGCCCCCAAGTAAGTTAACTCCATCTCTTAACACAGGTCTGGAAAACTTGAATTAGCTCTAGTAGACTTGTATCAGATCTTAATTGGCTGACTGGACAGCATTTTAAAGAGCATCCGTGGGGGTGCATTCAAAATGCACAAAGTNAGGGCCACAAAGATGGTGAAGGGCCTGGAGGATCTCCCCTATGAAGAAAGGCTAAGTGAACTGGGTCTGTTTAGCCTTGAGAAAAGAAGACTGAGAGGGAACCTGATCCAGGTTTACAAATATCTGAGATGTGGGCATCAAAGTGGTGAGGCCAGACTCTTTTCAGCAGTGTGTGGAGACAGGACAAGGGGAAAGGGCCAGAAACTGCAGTACAGGAGGTTCCGCACAAATGTGCTCAAGAACTTCTTTACAGTGAGGGTGATGGAGCACTGGCACAGGCTGCCCAGGGGAGTTGTGGAATCTCCTTCCCAGGATTCAAGACCCACCTGGACGCCTACCTGTGCGACCTGGTGTAGGGAACCTGCTTTGGCAGGGGGGTTGGACTCGATGATCTCTTGAGGTCCCTTCCAACCCCTACGATTCTGTGATTCTGTCCAAACAAGGTGTGATAACTTATCTCTAAAGCCAGATCCTGAAGAGAACAAATGTTAAAGGTTTTCATAACTCTGATTTATGTGGAGACAAGCTGAATTTACAGCTGCATGAGGTGGGATCAATTTTTCAGGGTCATGGATATTACACTTGGTAGAAGCAGCAGATGGTGCTAAGGAATTCATTTTCCATCTTTTTTTTCCTTTGGGAAGATTTGTCTGAAAAGTCATGAGATTTAATACCTTATAGTGTTTTCTTTCATCCACTTTCAAGTTCTGTGGTGTTTCCCCTCTAGTCAGTTTTAAAATGCACTTTTGCTTCTCTCTTCAGCTTTTTCTTGTGGCTGAAGGATCACAGCAGTGTGTTTTCATTTTTTCCACTGATTGAGAGAGCTACTGTTTTGCTTAAATGCTTTCAAATGTTGTTTCTTGTAACCTCAGAAGCATGTAAAGATTGTGAGTCGGCGTGCCCTTGTCCTTCCTGCTACAAGACATTTGGTGCTCACTTCCATTTGAACTGTAAGGAGAGGGTGTTACCAGTTTTTAGCTAGAATTAAGTGTTTTCACAAACTGGAGTGTTACTACCTGAAGTGAACCTGCCACATCTTTTTTTATATTTTCTGTATCTCTTCTAATGCCATCAACAGTTTTCTTAAATCAGTTTTGTATTTACAAAAAAGAAAAAGCAGTACAAGAACAAGGAAACAAATGTCGTTTTGGCGTACCAGCTTCTTGTTAGGACAGAGGATCAAGGTCTAACAGAAGCAAAAATCTGTTTTTGAAAAGTGATTTGTGAAGAAGACAGTAGGAATTGAAAAAGTTGATGGCAGGTGAAAGAGGAATGAATCACACTATCTGCAACTCAACACCTGATTCCATAAGTAATGATAAGCTTGCTTAGAGTCATTAATTTTTTTAATGTTAAGTATGTTTCTATTGCAGATAAATTATGTTCTACCATTGCCTGTGTGCCTGCTTTGTCTGACCTCCTGTGGATACCAGCAGCAAGTGGGTGTCTTGTGATGTGCTCGTTTAAGAGGTTTCATCATTTTTGTGTTTTATACAGAGCTTTCTCAAGGGATAAAAGATAAGTAACAGCAGATTTATCTGTAGTGGGAGAATACCCTTCCTCCAAAACAATTAAAAGGCACACTGAAAGGGGGAGAGTAAATGTTTTCAAGATGAGTTTAGACATAGAAAGGCTTGTGCAGCCTGTAACTGAAATAGTCTGTAAGAAGAAAAACAGTTTAATCACAAATTGGGTTGTGAATGTTGAGTACTACTAACTCACGAGGGCTTTTTATGCCCTCTGCATTTTAATGAATTTTCCTGTGTTGTGATGGTTTTCAGTCTGGTTAATTAATCTCTACCTGGTTGAAGTTACATGATTATTTTAAATTAGTGCAGGCCAGCATGGTAGGTAAAATCAATCCTCAGGTGAATTGTAGTTGCAGTCATGAACAGAAAAGTCCATATAAACATGTTGCATTGTAAATGCCAGTTGTTGTTAGAGCAAAAATAATTCTTTAAAAATTCAGTCTTGAAGTATGGTCGAGATTGGAAATACAAAAAGAACCCTATTGGATCAAATTCATTGTTCCTTAGTTGGGGAATCAGATCTTTTACAGATAGCTGCTTTGATCACCAAATCAAGATGTATTCATCTTGTTACTTATACAAATGGCAAAAATGTTTGTAAATGGACTGGTTATTTTTGACTTTCACTGTGTTCTGTTTACCTATCTGTTGGAAATCAGTTTTCTGGTGTATATGAGCCTTGTATGTTGTATCTGTTTGGGCAGCAAATAGCTCTGTGGATACTGTGAGTAACTTATCTACAAGTGTCCAATTCTGAATATATTAATTCTTTGATGTGACGGTTATCTTTTTCAACAACATGAGATTCTAGATGGTGTAATAGAAATGTATATTTTTTTCCTGTTGTTGAGCACTGGTTACCTGTTTCTGGTATTCACAGTGGAAAGACCTTCATTTTAAGGTGGCAGTATATGACTGAGGCATGGGGGCCTAAGTGCCCAAATGCACTTACATGTAGATTTATGATTCCATGATGTACTAGCTATGTTGCTTCAGTTTAGAGATTAAAATATGTTTTTCTGTTGATGATATGATGTTACTGTTGGGTATTTTAGTTTTTACAGGCCAGGATACCATTGGCCTTCTTGGCCACCTGGGCACACTGCCGGCTCATGTTCAGCCGAGCATCAACCAACATCCCCAGGTCCTTTTCTCTATACATTCTTCAAGCCATTCTG
>VXAB01000653.1:95638-106425 GCA_013399175.1 Odontophorus gujanensis | reverse complement strand
ACATCACCAAGAATAGCAAACTGCACAATTTCATGGTCACTCTGGCCAAGACAATCCCCAACCTTCACATCTCCTACTAGTCCTCCTCTATTAGTGAAGAGCAGGTCTAGAAGGGCACCTCCCCTTGTAGGTTCTTGCACCAGCTGTGTCAGGAAGCTATCTTCCACACACTCTAGAAATCTCATGGACTGCTTCCTCTACGCAGTATTATATTTCCAGCATATATCAGGGAAGTTGAAGTCCCCCATGAGAACAAGTGCTGGCCATCGTGCAACATCTACTAGTTGCTTGTAGAACACCTCATCTATCTCTTCATCCTGACTAGGCGGTCTATAACAGACCCCCACCACGATGTCACCCCTACAGACCATCCCCCTGATCCTTATCCATAGACATTCTACTTTATCATTTCCAACCTGAAAGGTATTCTCTAAACAGGTATTTTATGATAAAACAGTATGTGTAAGTTTCTCCAAAAGTAATGCCTCTTATTTATTTCCATGGAAATGACAACAAATACCAAGAGTACAATAATGCTGTTTGTCAGAGCTAATTCTCAGCTACGAAATACTATCTTTTTAAGATCGTTACCACCATGAGCTATGCATTTTTGCCAGCCATGAACAAGAGCCTGAGTTCCAAGCTTGTAAAGATCTGCATGGCAGACTGGAACATGTCTTTAATATCTCTTGTCACGACTGTAACACACCACTTCACTGCCTTACTGTGTTCATATCCACTGTTTGGTCTCCGCAAACATTCAGCAAGCTTAAAATGTCAATGGAAGCAGTTTTTTCTACATGGAGGAATTCAGTGACACACCTTTGCTTCATACATCTGCCCATGTCAAGTGCTAGTTTGTCAGACTGCCCCTCTGCTGCCATCTGTTACACGACAGCAAAGTTGAGAGAATTGTGGTGGAAAGGTTCAAATGCTGTACTGCCAATATCTGCTTCTGATGTCATGGGCTAACATAAGGTAATGAGAGGCATTACTTCCAGAGCCGCCCTTGTAGGTTCTATAAGAGCTAGCTTTATAGACTGTAGCCAGAGCTTTTCTTGTAAGCATGGCTTTCACCGATTAAAAATGAAGTCAGCAGAGCAAAACTATTTTATAACTGTCATTTAGAATACTGTCAGTCTCACTTCTTTACCTTTTTTTATTTTTGCATTTTTGAATATTTCTGTGCTTGTTTGTCTGTCTTCCATTTATGTCACTGAGGATTTCTCTCTTGAGTTCCAAACAAATAGAGTTACCTGATAAGTCTGAAAGGGGACCTTATTTTGTATCTACACACGGTGGCTGCTTACTCATCAAGTCTCACCTCAACTGGGATGTGTTTTGTTTTAAGTGTCATAGTAAAATTCAGCTGAAAATTATTACTCCTACTCTTCCTCTGTGCTAATTTGTGACCTGGCTAGCTGTTTTGTAAATGTTCAGCACAATCTTCGTGTTGAAACTGGGATTATCATAAGCTTCACAGGTGTCATTAAAAACGTAATTTTGACCCTAAAATTTAAGTAGCATATTTCAGTTGGACAAGTAAGCACATGCTATAAAATCTAGTGAACAGGATAAATCCTGTAGTTGGACTCCAAGTTTATACCTTTTGGTTTTCCTCTTGCAATGTTTTATTTTCCAGAATTAGGGCTGGGTAGTAATCCAAGGCCTTTGACGTGGTCCCACACCATATCCTTATCTCTGACTTGGCAAGATATGGATTTGAAGGTTGAACTCTTCAGTGGATAAAGATTTGGCTGGGTAGTCATAGCCAGAGGGTTCTGTGAGATGCAATGGCTGTACATCCAGGTGGAGAGCAGTCACAAGCATCCACCCAGGGGTGGATTTTGGGACCAGTGCTCTTCAACATCTTTACCAACACTTTAGACTGTGGGATTGAGTGTATTCTCAGCAAGTTTGCTGATAACACTGAGTGGTTCAGTCAGTACAATAGAAGGGAGGATACCATCCAGTCATACCTGAACAGGCTTGAAAAGCGAGCCCATGAGAGCATAATGAGATTTAATAAGGCCAAAGGCACGTGTTACACTTGGACTGGAGCAGTCCTAGATACAAGTGCAGACTGGGAGAAGGACTCATTCAGAGCAGTCCTCTGGAGAAGGACTAGGGGTCTTGATGGATAAAAAACTGGACAGGATCCAGCAGTGTGTTCTTGTAGCCTGGAAGGCCACTGATATCCTGGTCTGCATCGAAAGAGGGAATAGGGCAGCAGAGAGAGGGAGGTGATTATTCCCCTCTTCTTTCTGCAGGTGAAGCCCTGTCTGGAGTACTGTGTACTCATGTCCCCAGTCCTGGACAAGAAGAATATGGAGCTGTTGGAATGGGTCCGGGGAAGGCCCACAAAAATAGTCAGAGGACTGAAGCATTCCTATGAAGAGAGGTAGAAGGAGTTGGAATTGTTTCTCTTGGAGAGAAGTAGACTCCCAGGAGACCTCATTGCAATCTTCCAGTACTTGAAGGGAGCTTACAAGGAAAAGGGGAACCGATTTTAACTGGAAGAGGGCAGGTTTAAGTTTGACGCTGGGAAGTAATTTTTTTTTTTACTTAAAGGGTGGTGAGGTTGACTGGAACAAGTTGCCCTGGGAAGCTGTGGATGCCCTATCCCTGAGGGATAATGTTCCCTTTGTCAGAAGGGAGCTATCATTAAATAAGAGTATTACAAGCAAGTCTGTATGAAGTTATTCAAAGGGTACTTTTTGTTTCTTATAGGCAAATGTTCTGAACAGAACCAAAACAAGAACAATGGCCTGTCTTACAATGGCAAATATAGAAGGCACAGCAGCTGCCACTGTCCACCAGAATGGTGACATCCTTGGGAATACTAGTGCACCCAAGCAGACAGAGCCATTGCTTCAAGTGTACCTTTATTATTCACCTGGGAAGACAGGAGGAGATTATCTTCAATTTCCAGCTGGAGAATATGTTGCAGAAGAGATATGTACTGTTGCCTGTAAAGCATGTGGTAAGTATACATACAGTGTTTTTCTTGACAGTGTTTAATTTCACTTGATACAAGAGAGCTTTTAATCCAGAGCTCATCAAAATACTGATGTTTTAACTGAAATGGTAGTCTCTTTGATGTTTTTCAAGTAATTGTTATCAGTAGTAGTGATTAGCACAAGGCTTCTGTTGCTATCAGAAAGGTTGTGAAGCTGAGATTATAATCAGTTGATGTCTACTATATTCATTTCTATTTATAATACATATATTTATAATATATACTTACGAAAATATAAATAGATAACACATACTGTATACTATATAATGTATTATATGTAATTTATATTATTTATTTACTATAAAAGCTTGAATCACTTTTTAGATGGAAACTGTTATATTAAGTATAATATGACCACTATGTCTGGGTCTTTTTCCTTTCTGAATCATTTGCAAAGTAAAAAGTCAGCAGGTAAGTAGTGAACTTTAAAACAAATAAATAATCCTATGTCTAGTTAATAATGCCTTTGAGTTCTTATGTTCACCCAGAGTTATCCATGGACAGATGCTGAGAGCTATAGTAAAACAATTAAAACATGCATTTTATACAAAGATTTTTCTTTCCGTTGCAGTAATAACTTGAATCTCTGAATTAGGGAAATTTGGGAAGAAAAAAAAATTAATCTCAAATTCCAGATACTTAGGGGAGTTTGTCATCCACATGTACACAGTATCAATCTTTTCTGGGGGCAAGGCTTTGTCTTTTAGTTTTCCTAATGCAACATTCAGGTGCAAATGACTTGAAAAGAAGGGATCATATTTTTGAATATTTTTTTTCCAGTGAGTCACAGATATGCTAACTCTCTACTTTTTAATGTCTCTAATTGTCTTATATTTCTTTGCCTTTTGTCTTTTGGTTTCCGTACTGTATTTAAGCATGTTTTTAATGACTTTACTTTTAGTTGAGGTCTGTCAGTTTTTCCTGTGCTCTTGAATGTACTGTACTGCCTGAGATGTGTCCTGTGAATTGATATGTTGTTTGTGTGTGGTAGTTTCACAAAGCTTCTTCATGGTGTAAGCCCCACTGTTCCTTGGCATTCTTAAGGTGTAGCAGAGTCAAAGATCTGAGTTTGTAGAGTTCATCTCATAATTTCTTTAATTGCCTGAGAACTTGGGGCAGATACTCATGTTTTAATGAGTACAGCAGAAGCACCACCTGGGATTCATTACAGGGATATAACAAGGAAGTAGAGTACTTAGAGGCTTATGGAGTTTTAGCTGTGAGAGATTCTGCTGCTGTAGGTCTGAGTTTCCAAGGTAGACCTGAGAGTTCTGGAATTTGAAGGATATTTTTGGTAGTATCTCAGATAAAGATCTCTCAGATGTTTTCCACCATGACCCCAAGCTACTGTAATCTCTTTTTTCGCTTGAAGAAAAAGTATATTGCCTCCCCACTTTGGAAAACATATCCTTAGTAAGTTCTCCACTGTTGTGAATTAGTTAGTAAGAGTACATTGCTTAGCATTTTTGCCAGTGGGTTTTTTTTTTGTTTGTTTGTTTTGTGGACTACAGTTTTACTTGTCTGTAAGACTCTCAGGTACAGTGTTTTTAAGTATATAAGGCTAGTTGGCATAGGGAAAGAGGGTCCCCTACTAAATGAGGGGGGTGTTATGGTAATAGGGGATGCAGAGAAGGCAGAGGTACTGAACACCTTCTTTGCTTCTGTCTTCACTATGGGAATTCCCCCTTGGGACTCCTGGACCATGGGGATAAGTGAGAGGATGGGGAATGGAAGGCTACCCTTTGGTGAGGGAGGAGATTGTCTGAGAGCATCTAGGCAACATCAGTGTACATAAATCCATGGGCCCTGATGGAATGCATCCACGTCTGGTGAGGGAGTTGGTAGAGGTGATTGCTGAACTGCTCTCTATCANTTTCTGCAGGTGTAGCCCTGTCTGGAGTACTGTGTACTCATGTCCCCAGGCCTGGACAAGAAGAATATGGAGCTGTTGGAATGGGTCCGGGGAAGGCCCACAAAAATAGTCAGAGGACTGAAGCATTCCTATGAAGAGAGGTAGAAGGAGTTGGAATTGTTTCTCTTGGAGAGAAGTAGACTCCCAGGAGACCTCATTGCAATCTTCCAGTACTTGAAGGGAGCTTACAAGGAAAAGGGGAACCGATTTTAACTGGAAGAGGGCAGGTTTAAGTTTGACGCTGGGAAGTAATTTTTTTTTTTACTTAAAGGGTGGTGAGGTTGACTGGAACAAGTTGCCCTGGGAAGCTGTGGATGCCCTATCCCTGAGGGATAATGTTCCCTTTGTCAGAAGGGAGCTATCATTAAATAAGAGTATTACAAGCAAGTCTGTATGAAGTTATTCAAAGGGTACTTTTTGTTTCTTATAGGCAAATGTTCTGAACAGAACCAAAACAAGAACAATGGCCTGTCTTACAATGGCAAATATAGAAGGCACAGCAGCTGCCACTGTCCACCAGAATGGTGACATCCTTGGGAATACTAGTGCACCCAAGCAGACAGAGCCATTGCTTCAAGTGTACCTTTATTATTCACCTGGGAAGACAGGAGGAGATTATCTTCAATTTCCAGCTGGAGAATATGTTGCAGAAGAGATATGTACTGTTGCCTGTAAAGCATGTGGTAAGTATACATACAGTGTTTTTCTTGACAGTGTTTAATTTCACTTGATACAAGAGAGCTTTTAATCCAGAGCTCATCAAAATACTGATGTTTTAACTGAAATGGTAGTCTCTTTGATGTTTTTCAAGTAATTGTTATCAGTAGTAGTGATTAGCACAAGGCTTCTGTTGCTATCAGAAAGGTTGTGAAGCTGAGATTATAATCAGTTGATGTCTACTATATTCATTTCTATTTATAATACATATATTTATAATATATACTTACGAAAATATAAATAGATAACACATACTGTATACTATATAATNGCCCCACTGTTCCTTGGCATTCTTAAGGTGTAGCAGAGTCAAAGATCTGAGTTTGTAGAGTTCATCTCATAATTTCTTTAATTGCCTGAGAACTTGGGGCAGATACTCATGTTTTAATGAGTACAGCAGAAGCACCACCTGGGATTCATTACAGGGATATAACAAGGAAGTAGAGTACTTAGAGGCTTATGGAGTTTTAGCTGTGAGAGATTCTGCTGCTGTAGGTCTGAGTTTCCAAGGTAGACCTGAGAGTTCTGGAATTTGAAGGATATTTTTGGTAGTATCTCAGATAAAGATCTCTCAGATGTTTTCCACCATGACCCCAAGCTACTGTAATCTCTTTTTTCGCTTGAAGAAAAAGTATATTGCCTCCCCACTTTGGAAAACATATCCTTAGTAAGTTCTCCACTGTTGTGAATTAGTTAGTAAGAGTACATTGCTTAGCATTTTTGCCAGTGGGTTTTTTTTTTGTTTGTTTGTTTTGTGGACTACAGTTTTACTTGTCTGTAAGACTCTCAGGTACAGTGTTTTTAAGTATATAAGGCTAGTTGGCATAGGGAAAGAGGGTCCCCTACTAAATGAGGGGGGTGTTATGGTAATAGGGGATGCAGAGAAGGCAGAGGTACTGAACACCTTCTTTGCTTCTGTCTTCACTATGGGAATTCCCCCTTGGGACTCCTGGACCATGGGGATAAGTGAGAGGATGGGGAATGGAAGGCTACCCTTTGGTGAGGGAGGAGATTGTCTGAGAGCATCTAGGCAACATCAGTGTACATAAATCCATGGGCCCTGATGGAATGCATCCACGTCTGGTGAGGGAGTTGGTAGAGGTGATTGCTGAACTGCTCTCTATCATCTTCAAGAGATCTTGGAGAATGGGAGAGGTGCTTGAAGACCGGAAGATAGCCAGTGTCACTACAGTCTTCAAAAAAGGCAAAGAGGAGGATTTGGGGAACTACAGACCAGTCAGCTTCACCTCCGTCCCTGGAAAGGTGATGGAACAGTTTCTTATGGATGCCGTCTCCAGGCATTTGGAAGATAAAGAGTTTATCAGGAGTAGTCAGCATCGGTTCACAAAAGGAGGTTGTGCTCAGCCAACATTGTAGCCTTCTGTGATGTCAAAACTGGGTGGATGGATGGGGTGAAAGCAGTGGATGTAGTCTACCTTGATCTCAGCAAGGTGATTTTGTCTCCCACAGCATCCTTATAACAAAGATGAGGAAGCGTGAAATGGTGATGTGGGTTGGGAACTGACTGACAGAGATCAGAGGGTTGTGAGTTGGAGTTTCTCTGAAAAAAGCTCAGGCAGTCCTAGAATAGCTTTATGTGATATGGCTACATACAGAATGTTGAGGAGAAAATTTATATATATTAAAAAAAAAGGGGTATCAGTGATTTCTTTGTGGTTGATTGCTCTGCACCAAGTAGTGGGATGGTCTGACTTCATGATCTGAATATGACTATAATTGTGAGGCATGCAGTCATCGTAACACACCTTCCCAAGCCAGCAAGGATCAGTGGGATTAAAGACACTATTATTTGTGTTGACTTGAATAGATGAGTGGATGGTGAGGTGGGTTGAGAACTGGCTGACTGTCAGAGCTCAGAGGGTTGTGATCACTAACATGGAGTCCATTTGGAGGCCTGAACTTAGGTGTTCCTCAGGGTCGGTGCTGAGTCTGGTCCTGTTCAGCATCTTCATCAATGACCTTGATGAGAGGATAGAGTCCACTCAGTAAATTTGCTGATGATACAAAGCTGGGAGGAATGGCTGACGTGCCAGAAGGCTGTGCTGCCAATCAGCAAGACCTGCAGAGTTGGACAGAGAGGAACCAGATGTGGTTTAACAAGAGCAAGTGTAGAGTCCTGCACCTAGGGAGGAATAACCACTTGCACACATACAGGTTGGAGGATAACCTGCTAGAGAGGAGCTCTGAGGAGAGGGACCTGGGTATGCTGGTGAATGACAGGTTGACCATGAGCCAGCAGTGTGCTGTAGTGACAAAGAAGGCCAGTGGGATCCTGAGGTGTAGTAAAAAGAGCATGGCCAACTGTGGTCAAGGGAGGTGATCCTCTGCCCTGGTGAGACCTCATCTGGAGTATCGTGTCCAGTTCTGGGCTCCTCCGTACAAAAAAGACAGGGATCTCCTTGGAAGAATCCAGCAGAGGGCTACAAAGATGATACAGGACATGGAACACCTCCCTTATGAGGAAAGGCTGAGAGACCTGGGTCTGTTCAGCCTCGAAAAATGAAGACTTGGGGGATCTGATCCGTGTCTATAAATGTTTAAGGAACAGGAGAAAAAAGGGGCAACACAAACTGAAGCATACAAAGTTCCACACAAATGTTCATAGGAACTTCCTCACAATGAGGGTGACTGAGCCCTGGAACAGGCTGCCCAGAGAGGTGGTGGAGTTTCCTTTTCTGGATGCCTGGACACCCACTTGTGCAACTTGGGCTACAGAGCCTGCTTTGGCAGGGGAGTTGGACTAGATGATCTTTAGAGGTCCCTTCCAACCCATACAGTTCTGTGATTCTTCACTTTTTAATGCTGAAATGGTGATTGATTTCTTACAATAGATTGCATTTATTTCCATTAAATATTTAAATACTACTGTAGTAAAGGAACAGTGCTGAGGGAGTGAACTAGACAATAATTTCACTAGGAAGTGGTGGAATAAAATGTTTCTTTGTTCAATTTTGATCTTCATGTAACAACTTGCCAGAATATTGAAGTAATGAGGTCTTGTCATCATATTGTTTGATGTCTGTGTCCGTTAGAATAGCATAGTCTTTGAAAGAATATATTGTGTCATCAGCCATGTTACTTGCTTCTTTCTTACTATTTGACTATGTTATTTTTGTCATAGGGAGATAACAGAAGGTCATAAATTCTTCTAACTCTTCTAACAAATCAGTTAATTAAAACTCAGCTTCCAGAAAAGTGAGAAGCCTAGTCTGAATCTACTGGAATGGTAATTATGTTGATAGTTTGATTAGCTGTTTCTAATGTTATTTCTTGTCTACATTTTTTCATTTCTTTTTCTCTAATTTGAATTCATGTTGCTTCAGTTTTCAGGTGTTTGAAGTCCTGTTTTTTCTCATCCTTTCCCCATCACCATTGCTAGAGAGCTACTTAAATTACCATCATTAAATTACCTTTAGGTCATCTTTTTGACAGATTTCAGTAGTTTGAATGTCTTAACTATTTCCATTTTTGACTGTCTTCTGCACAATCTCCAGTTTTCTGAGAATATGTGCATACCAGACTATGCGCAGTATTCTTCTCATCCACGTCACAAACAAGTGTGATTTAATTTCTACTAACCCAGAGGAATCCAATTAGTCTTATTTCCCATGACATTATCTAAAGACTTTATACTGTTTCTTGTTTTCTCTGACCCCACCAATCTTTCTCAAGGCTTCTAGGACGTACTGAGTCCTGTTTTGTGGCTATGACTGGTTTCTAGCTCCTAGATGCATCGTTCTACAGTTGACTATTTTAAGAAATAATTTTGTATGAGCAATATTCCTTTCTGAGTGGATTTCATCTTTTTTAGCTATTGTTACATCATTCTGTCAGAGTTTGTAATTCATATTGGCAATGGTGTTGTACTTGCTTCTGTAAATGAAAATAAGCATATTATTTATGTTAGGTTGAGGCATCCTCTTTGTAGAGGCAAAGTAGAGAAAGTCTTCTGAAGAATGGTTTCTGTCTGACAGCTACCATAGCAGTATTTACAGCCAGATAATCAGAGGAATTTATAACTTCATTACCTTCTGAATTGGTGGAAAAGACTGAATGGTTTTTGTATGTAGGGCTTTTTGTTCTTTTTCATCGATGCTTAAATCACAAACTATCACTTCTAATCATTTTCATTATTCTCAATGAGATTTTATTCTTGTAAGGTAGAACATGTAGGTCTGCAAAGCATGCATACACCAAAAATGTTTAAGCTGGTAAGAGTTTTGAGGAATTTTCTATGAATCAGTATACTCCATAAAGAAGAAAGTGGTTTAGGTAGTAGGAATGCCTGAGACACAATAAACTTTGTCAATCCTGGTGTACTTTCTTCATGACTTGAGCAGTTGCTTGATCCCTTGATAGCAGAGCTGGTTACATAGAAGTATGACTGCTGTTTGTGGGAAGCAATCTTGTGTGCCTTTTATACAGGTCAAACAATCAAAGTTTTTCCAATCTATGCTGGTGCGGCTTCAAATCTGTTGTATATGGCGTGTAAATTTTTATATGCCATATACATTTTTGTCTGTATAAATATTCTGTAGTTGAATGTCAGTTTGAGACATTAATGCATTAGTTAAGTTTTTCTTCTTTTTATTAAAAAGAAAAAGCATTCAATTTTGGGGAAAATATGATGAATACAAACCTTCTTGTAGGTTGTTCAGATTTTTATATAAAAACTGTCAGAACATAAAACTGAGAATCAATTTTCTAACCAGCAATGTTCATTTTAAGTTTGTATTGATGAGTCATTTTCAGCTTTGTCAGTGTTATCTGCCACGTAAGAGAACTCTAAAATAGTCACATCAAAACCAAGGGAAACCCTAGACCTTAGAGGAAGTGATATTAGACCAAGTAACTGACTGCCAAAATAAGAAATGAAAAATTTTCTGAAGGTTGTAGTGTTATTGTGTTAGATTCATTTTCTAAATTCAGTATCTGTTGTCATCATCTTAAGTCTGTTCCCTTTTTCTTCTCCTTCACAGTAATCTAAAATGCAATTACTCTTAAATAGTTTTAGTTTGCTTATTTTACAAAAAGTAGCATGACCAGTATGGATGTGGAGCTCTAAAAGCACAGTGAGGGAAGGAAGGAGCAAATCTTATTATTTTTTTTTTTTTTTGG
>VXAB01000653.1:78472-95606 GCA_013399175.1 Odontophorus gujanensis | reverse complement strand
TTGAGGTAGAAGTTTTAATTCCTGAAGTTTGCTGTGTTAAAGACTTTGATGATGTTGATTGACAACTGGTGTAGAGTGATGAGGCTTTTTTTATTTAACCTTGTCAACTAAACAAAATACTTGACAAGAGACGGTTCTGGTTTTGTTTGCTGTAGTCCAGACAATTTGTTTAATAGCGTTTGCTAGGAATGAAAAGAGAACAATTCTGCTTTAATGTCTGAGTCACTGTTGCCTCTTCTAACTATTCATTGTTTTATTTGATAACATTTAATAAACCAGGGGAGGTTTTTAAATACCTCTTGGAACAGCTTTTCGGATTTTACTTGTATTGAAAATATTTCTCAGAAATTTTCACTATTGGTTACTTGTCTACGTTTCATCAGAAGACTTAGACACACAGATACCCTATCCCTCCTCTCACTCACACCCCTCCTATTTGTTTTTCATCATTTCTGTCGAAAACACTTAAATCCTGGTATTGTTAGTTTGAAAAATTCCTGCAATTAGTGCTGCCACAATTTAAAAGAAGAGGAAACTGAACTCTGCTTTTGTCAGACCTTTATGGACAATTTTCATAACCCTAATAAATGGGTTCTCTCTAAATGTATAATGGTTGGATTTTTTCAAGTATGCCAGTGTTTTAGTTCTGGTGCATAGATACATAATTTCTCCCCCCCGGCCCCACCCATGTTTTCTTTCCTTCTTAGGAATTAAGAGGTGTAACACCCTTTCTTGATGGGCACGTGATTTATATGTCCATGTGCAGTGAAAGACACCATATGGAATTACAAATGAAGTATGAAGGATGGATGAGTACATAAATTTCTACTCAAACATAGGAGGGAAGTAAAGATGGATTTCTGTCTGTTTTATTATTGACAACATTTCTCTTTGTAAAGAAAATTTCATAGCTTAAGAAATCAATTAATTTCTCTTGAGAATGGCAATGCTATGATCTGGGTTGAAGTATTGAAGTGTTGTGTGTGAATGTGTATGTTTTGCTTTTGTTGTTTTTTTTTTTGGTAATGTGCTTGGTGAAATACAGTATCTTAGCATTTGAATTTAAAAATTACCTGCAATTTTCTTTTTCAGTGAGCTTATTTCGGATTTTAGTGGGATAATATATTAGTGAGACTACATAAATATTCAACACTGTCTAGAGTGGTGCCTAGCATCTGGCTAGAATCTCAAATAGGTTGGTAACTTACATGCATTATATTGTAAATATTCTGTGATTATTTGGTATAGTGACACGACACAGACTCAGAACTAATGTCAGTTATTGTTGCTTTGAAGATTGCTGGTCTGCAATATGAGTTGATCCAATTTCACAACAATATTCAATTACACAGGAGGATAGACGTATTTTTAACTCCAGAAAATAGTTAGCTTGGTATTCTTTAAATCTCAGATCAAATATTTCTTACTGCTCCATGAAATTACAACATCCTGATTTACACACAATCTTTCATTTATTAATCAGTTCAAAGTTATTTTTCTTTCAATTTCTCTTCAGATACTTCAAATAGTTTCTTCCATTACCTTTCATTGAAAATTATTAGTATCTGTAGGCCTGGCATGTTTTGGTGAGCTATGTTAGATGATTAGCCGGTGGATTTCGACAGCTTAATCTGACAATTGCGCAAGAGAGCTCTTGTTCTTAGTCCTGTTGCTGGCTCCCTGCAGCAACATTCTTAATTTATAAGAAGTTTAAGTTTGTTCTTTAGGAGTGAATAAGTTTTTGTTCTATGTGCTTATGACATTTTGTACCTAAGAGTTGATTAGTTTCTTTCTAACTGATGAAATATGCTTTAGATTTGATGAGCAAAATACAGGGCTTACCTCCTTCAATAATTACCTGCACCTAGACGTTGTTACGAACCCCTAGGTGGGAACAGGGGAGCAAACTCCCCCCTACTGTAAGGACAGAGCAAGTCTGAGGTCAGCACATGAGACTGAATATGTACAATTCCATGGGGATGGACAACATGTATCTCAGGGACCTGAGGAAGCTGGCTTATGTAATTGCTGAGCTGCTCTCCATCATATTTGAGAAACCATGACTGTCTGGTGAAATCCCTGGGGACTGGAAAAAGGGAAATGTCACTCCCATTTTCAAGAGAGGGAGGAAGGAGTACTCAGGAAACTACAAGCTGTTAGGCCTCACCTCTGACTGGAAGATCATAGAACAGATCCTCCTGGAAGACATGCTAAGACATATGAAGGATGAGTGGATGATCTGGGACAGACAGCATGGCTTCACCATGGGAAGGTTGTGCCGGACCAGTCTTGTGGCCATCTGTGATGGAATGACAGCATCGGTGAAAAAAGAGAGGACAATTGATGTCGTCTCTCTGGACTTGTACAAGGCCTTGGATGTGGTCTCCACCGCATCATTATCTCTAAATTGGAAAGATACAGATTTTGAAGGGTGGACTTCTCAGTGGATAAGGAATTGGTTGGAAGGTTGCATCCCGGGAATTGTGTTCAATGGCTCTGTGCCCAAGTGGAGGCTGGTAATTAGCAGTGTCACCTGAAGTGGTCTCCCCCAGGCATTCCATGCTGGGACCAGTACTCTTTATCAGTGACACAGATGGTGGGAATGAGTGCACCGTCAGCAGGTTTCTTGGTGACACCAAGCTGAGTGGTGTGACTGATACAGCAGAAGGAAGGAATGCTGTCCAGAGGGACCTTGATAAACTTGAAAGGTGGGCCCTGGTGAACCTAATGAGGTTTAGCAAAGCAAAGTGCAAGGTTATCTTAGGTTATCCCGGATATATATACAAAGTGGGAGAAGAACTCCTTGAGAGTAGCATTGCTGAGAAGGACTTTACAGGTCCTGGTTAGTGAAAAACTTACCATGAACCAGGTGTGCACACTTGTAGTCCAGAAGGACAATGATGTCCTCGGTTCCATCAGAAGAGGGGTAGCCAGCAGGGTGAGGGAAGTAAGTGATTGTCCCCTTCTACTCTGTCCTCGTCAGACCCCAGCTGAAACACTGAGTCCAAGTCTAGGCCCTCCAAGACAGGAAAGATCTGGAGCTTTTGGAGAGGGTTCAGAGGAGGACCATGAGAAAGATCCAAGGGCTGGAGCACCTATGCTGTGAAGACAGCTGAAGAAACTGGGCTTGTTCAAACTGAGAAAGACAAGGTATTGTGGCCTTCCAATATTTAAATGGAGTTTATAAATAAGAGGGGAATCAACTTTTTACATGGGTAGGTAGTGACAGCAGAAGGCGGAGTGATTTTAAACTAGTGGAGGGAAGATTTAGACTAGATGTCAAGGGGAAGGTTTTTGCTGAGAGAGTGGAGAGATGCTGAAACAGGTTGCCCAGAGAGGTTGTGCATACTCTGTTCCCGAAGGTCTTTTAAGGCCAGACTGGATGAGGCCCTGGGCAATCTGATGTGGTACTTGACCTAGCAGTTGGTAAACCTGCCTATGGTGGGAATGTTGGGGCTTTATGGTCCTTGGAGTCCCTCCGAACCCAAGCTGTTTTGTGATTCTGTAAAATATATAAATAACTCTTTTTCCCTCCTGTTTTTGTGTGAATTTCTGTGATTTCCTTCTAAGTCTTCGGTGTGGAGTTGGTTTTTAGTGTTTTGTCTTTTCCTGGAATTCTTATCTCTTAACATTATTTGCAATTGCCTTTGTTCTCACTATCTGTTAGGTATTTAAAATTTTTGTCTTTATTTCATAGAATAGTGTAGTAGAGTCACTAAGGTTGGAAAAACGTCCATGACCATCTAGTCCAACTGTCCACATACCACCAGTATTTTCCCACTAAACCATGTCCGTTAGTACCACATCTAAATGGTTTCTGAATGCTTCCAGGCACGGTGACTCAACCACCTTTCTGAACATCCTGAGCAGTCAATTCCAGCACCTGACCACTCTTTCAGAGAAGAAGTATTTTCTAATATTCAACCTGAACCTCCTGTGGTGCAGCTTGAGACCATTCCTTCCAGTTATATCACAAGTTACGTGAGAGAAGACACTTACCCCCACTTTTACCACTGCCTCCCTTCAGGTAGCTATAGAATGTTATAATGGTCTCCCCCAAGCCTCTTCTTCTCCAGACTGAGTAATCCCATTTCCTTCAGCCTCTCTTCATAAGATTTGTGCTCCAGATCCCTCCAGACCTTCTCTGGCCGTGTTCCAGGGCCTTGATGTCTTTCTTGTATTGAGAGTCCCAAAACTGATCGCAGTACTTGAGGTGCGACCTCTTTAGAACAGAATATAAGAGGACAATCTCTTCCCTGTTCCAGCTGACTGTTTCTTGTACAAGCAAGGGTGGCATTGGTCTTCTTGCTTACCTGGGCACACTGCTGGGTCATGTTCAGTAGACTGCCAACCTGAGTCCGTTTCCTCCATACTCTTCTAGTTGATCTGCCCCAGACTTGAAGTATTGCCTGGGATTGTTGTGGCTAGAGTGCAGGACCTGGCACTTGACATTTGACTTACCTTGACTTTCACACTACAACCATCATCCTACTGTCTTACCTGTACACCTGTATCCCATTATGCCTTCAAAATCTATTTGTCAGTGGTTGATTTTCTTTAATGCTGCAAAGTCTCAGATATCTAACCTGCTTTTCAAATCATAGCACTGGCATCCCTTGGACACCGAGCAGAATGGCGTATTACAGTACTTTGGCATCCGCCTTTCAAGTTAGGCTGTGCCCTGCAGTTAGCAGCCTCGAAGGCAAATTATAATTCTGTGCTTATGAAGATTTGACACTCCACGGATTTACATAGTTTGCAATTGAGTAGAATTGATATCAGTTCTCATTTGAAAGGGTTTTAAAACTTTTTTTGAGAAAAAATATTCCATTTTTATGTATATTTGGTTTTGTTCTTAACTGACTTACTGAAGTATAGATGGCATGTTCTAGTGATGATGACTTCTAATTTTTTGTCAGCCTGGAATAATGAAGTCAATACCTTGATTTGGTTTTGGAAAAGTTAAGGAAAACAGTAATGTATTGTTGATTGTTACTTTTAAATTAAACTAAGAGGCTAATAATATATTGTGCTAAATGCTATTCAGATAAAATCTTATTAAACATGAAGTATAGGATAACAGGTGAGTACAATCCTGTTAGAGAATAAGAAAATAAACCAGCAAAAAGTCTGCAGGTTTTAAGGTACTTTCTGCAATGCTGTTGACAGTGGTAGAGTGGTGTAATACATAGTTGGAGAACATGTGCCTATCTACTACTTTTAACAAGGTGTTTTTCATAGCAAGATTGATTTTTTTAAAGTTAATAATTTCTTATAAAACTTACTTCTCTGTTCCTTATTTAGGAATCATGCCAATGTATCATAATATGTTTGCACTCATGAGTGAAACAGAAAGAGTTTGGTATCCTCCTAATCACATTTTCCATGTAGATGAAGCAACCAGACTAATACTACTGTATCGGATAAGGTAATTCAAAGCAAATATTATGCACTTTTCATGGTAGCACAGAACTGTGTGAGGAAAATACAGTCAATAAGGTATTTAGATGAACTTTAATTTCTCTGTTAAGGAGTTGGTGAGCTCTGGATAAAAGATTGTTGAGAGTATAAAAGTCAAGTAGGCTTATGTTGTATGCATATTATATGTGTGCTGTTTCAGTTGGAGAAAGAAACAATTCAAATATATCAGGAATTAAACTGTAGTATTCTTAATAATCATAATATTATCTCATCTCCTTCTTACTTGCCTGTTTGGAGTAAGTAGGAGTTCTGAAATGCAGAGTAATTATTTTAGTTAGGAGGATGTCTGCAGTAGATCCATTTTTGTCTAACATGATTTTCAAATGCGGACTTCTAAATCTACAGTCACCATTTTCCTTAGGGAAAAGACTGCTATTTCTTTATGTTACATAATGTAACCCAATAATCTGGTTGTTTCTTTAGGAACTGTCTTAGAGAAAACTGAAAGAGTAACACAAGATCCTCTATATTCTGATTAGTGAGGGTAGATTTGTAGAGCTTGTTGTTTTTAGCAGTGCAGCTTCTTGAACTGCAAGTGTTGTACTGCACACCAAGAACTAGATCCAAATCCTTCTGTTAACTTTGGTGGGTTTAATATTGGCTTTTCAAAACAGCTGGCACTTTAGGTCTATGAAATATGTAATTTCTGGTGTTGGCAAGCAAGAGTATATTTTTGCTGTCATTTACTTAAATATTTTTTAACAGGTTTTATTTTCCCCACTGGTATTGCAATGGCACAAGCAGAGCATATCGCTACGGTATTATTCGGGGTTCAGAAAGCCCTGTTCTTGATGATCTTGTCATGTCTTACCTATTTGCACAGGTATGATTAGCTTGATTATTTCTTTAAAATGCAGAATGGTAAATGTTGTTGATATTTCTCCATTTCACTTCTAAAAGTAATTATAAAAGTTCTTTTGACATCTTTAAGCTCTTAAACAGAAAAAATAATGCCTGTATCGCAATTGTATTTCTGCAGACGTGAAGCTCAAATGATGGTTGTGGGGAGAGCAGGGAGATTGTACAGTTCCCATCTAGTGCCACCATGTGAGAATCTTTCACTATGACTTTCATTTTAGTCTGCAGTGTGGAACAGCATCTTCCACATATGTTAGCACTGCAGTTTGTATTACAAGTTCTGTCCTTCCATTTCCAACAGTTTTGGTTATAATTTCCATTCAACAGAAAGTCATGTCTTCTATGGCACCTGTGGCCTTTCAAGCCGCAGAAATTAATGCAGCTACGCAGACAAAGTTCCTGAAGGAATATGGAACCATCCAGGTCTCAGGTTGCAGGATGTGTCCAACCTTTTCATCATTCTGGTGGCAGCAATGAGCACACCTGTGGGAAGCGTACCCAGATAGAAGTACTACTCAGCCTGAGGACAGAGCTTTGGGAGGAGATGAGTGGGCTGAGGAAACTTCAGGAAGCTGAAGAAGGAGATTGGCTAGTGGTTCTTAATGTTTTCATCAATTATTTGGATAAAGGCTGGAAAGTATATGAAGTAAGTTTGCAGACAACACTAAATTAAGAGGAGCTGTAGACTCTTGAAAGGGGTAGAAAGGCCTTGCTGAGAGATTATGAGAGAGAGAGAGCTGGGCAGTCACCAACCATATGAAGTTTAAGAAGAGAAAGTGCCAGATTCTCCAGTCCTAGATATACGTGTAGACTTGGACAAGAGTCTGGAGAGCAGCACCACAGAAAGGGATCTCAGTGTTCTTGTTGGTGGCAAGTTGAATGGGAGACAGCACTATGCATTGGCAGCCAAAAGGGTGAACTATGTCCTGGTGTGTATCAGGCACAGCATTGCCAGCCAGTCGTAGGGAGGGATTGTCCCACCCTGCTCTGTGCTGATGTGGCCTCACCTTGAGCACTGTGTGCAGTTTTGGGTGACACAATATAGGGATATAAAACTTAGTAGTGTCCAGAGGAGGACTGTGAAGATGGTAAAGGGTCTAGAGGGGAAGGTCTATGAGGAGCATCAGAAGTCCCTTGATTTGCTTAGCCTAGAGAAGAGGAGGCTGAGGGTTGACCTGCAGTTCCTCGTGAGGGGAGCAGAGGGGCAGCACTGATCTTTACTCTCTATTGACAGCAACAGTACCTGAGGGAATGGTATGGAGCTGTATCAGGAGGGGATCAGGTTAGGGATTAAGAAGAAGTTCTTCACCAAAGGATGGTTGGTCTCTAAACAGGCTTCCCAGAGCAGTGGTCATGGCACCTAGCATGCTGGAGTTCAAACAGCATTTGAGTGCTCTCAGAAATGATTTGATTTTGGGTAGTCCTGTGTGGAGCAGGAGTTGGACTTGATGATCTCTCCCCAAGTCCCTTCTGATTCTGGATATTCAGTGGTTTTGTGACATATGAACCTAGTCAAAATTTGTCAACAGTTTACGGGCTGGTTTGACCCGTACAGTTTGTGCAGGGAACCTGCAGACCCACACCCTGGGAAAAAGGAAGGGAGAAAGGGAAAAGGGAGATGGGCCTAGAAACAAAACAGCGGCAGTAATCTGAGAAGGAAAGCTAATTTACTAAATAAGATATCGGAAAACAAAATAACACAATGTAATACAATATAATTGGAATTGAAACTAATGAATCAAATAAAATGAGCAGCAGAGAGTGTTCAATAAACCGAAGGCGTTATGCTAAATGCTGAAGGTGAGATGGCAGCGAGCACTCACTGCTGGGTCAATCCCAAAGTTAAGAGAGATGGTCCCGTGACTGCAGACAGTTTTTATCTTTCCCTCTGAGCGTAAATACATAAAATGCAAAGCATCGCACAGTCTTCTGGGTAATGTAGTTCTTCTTTTCTTCTGAGACAGGCATATCCGTAACTATTGATGATCCGTGGTGCTGGAGCATTAACTCTTTAACTCTTAATGCACTATATGATGTTACAATGTGGAATACCAATACCAAAAATCATAAAACAATGTCAAAATTTTAATGAAGAACATTTTGAGAACAGTTTTTAGTCTTGAGTATATCTGGTATCCAGTATGAGCATATGTATTCTCTGGGGATGAAAAGGTTTACTTAAAAGAGTGTAAATCTGTAAAATCTTTGTTCATGAACAGCAGTGATACAGTTTTAAAGTGCTTTCTTGCATTTTTCTTCAGTGGCGGGATGACTTTTTGGCTGGATGGATACAGATGCCTGTTACTCATGAAACACAGGAAGAATGCCTCGGAATGGCTGTTTTGGATATGATGAGGGTGGCCAAGGAAAAGGACCAAACCCCACTGGCTGTTTACAACTCAGTCAGGTAACTCCATAGTTCATAACTATGTAACACCTGTTATCTATAAGCATTAATTTTGCACACTAGCCTGTCTTTTGTGTTGAAGATCTTTTGCCACATGGCAGGGATTGATTCGCATCCCCCTACCCCTCCCTTCCCATGCAAGAAGGCAGCAGAGAAGTGAAATGGAGAGTGAGTTAGAGAGAAGCTCATTTACTAGAAATGATAAAGGAATGTGAGATAACACAATATAAAAGGAATCTAGGGTAGCAAAAGGGGGAGAGAGGTGCCTTTCTGACTGTGTTGCAAGTGGTGGTATGGCCATGGTTACATCACTTGCTTTCCCTCCTGGAAACCACAGGAGAATGACTGGAGCTGCTGTGACTTGTAGTTACCAGGAAGTGCAGCTCCTCAACAGTTATTCCAGCTCTGACAGTTCACTGCATGATGTCATAGTATCTAATACCTATGAAAAGCTGTGACATAGACATCTGGGTGAAGATGTTTAACTGTTAGGAATTGATTTCACTTAACATATTGGTTCCATAAATTTACATAGAGCGAAAGTTTGAAATCAATAGAAAGCTTGTATCAAAGCTTGTATCACAACAGCCATTCTTCATGTTTTTCAGTACATTGATTTTTTCCAGTTCATATCAGGGCCAGTTTCAAAGTTGAGATCAAGTTGTAAAGGGCATAGGACAGTAAAGTTCCGAAAATGTCCAGGAATGAAGATTCCACCATACCTTTGAGAAGTTTTGACATATGTATGATCAACCTCACTGAGTAGGATTTTCTGATCTGATCAGCCTCTCCTCTGTACTACCACATGTACAATACATCTTGTTCTTTTACTGTGCATGTCTATGAAGATCCTACATCAATCTTCTCCGTAACTATTTAGTTGAAGAAAATGGCTAGAACAACTTGCTGGGGCCTTTTTTCACACTGTACAGACCAAACTTCCTTAAACCTTTTCAGTCATATTGTGTGCTCCATCAGTTCACTCCAATTTGTCAGTCTAATCAATTCCTGCTTCAGCTAAGTGACTTGTGTCTCTGCTTGGAACTTCATTCTTGATGTTTGTATCTTAATGAAGGCTAGCAGAAGGAGTTAAATAGAATGAAACAATAGATTGACCAGCTGATTGGAGGTGTCAAAATGCTTTTTTTTGCCTTGTGATCCTGTATGAAATACTTATATGAGAATCAACAACAGTGTTACTAGTGTTCTGTGACCTGTATTTTCTGCTATGAACTCTAAATTCTATTTGCTGAGTATCTTCTTTCCACTTCATACACTAAACAAAGCAACTCTGTAATTTGAAATTTCTTTTTGCTGTCTTGTTTCAGGCTTTCAGGATGACTTAAGCAGGTGTCTAGATTTATGAAAAATGCATTATGTAGTATATGTTCAGGTGAAGTTGAGAGGGTTGTAAAAGGAAAATGGAAGAGATGAGGCTGTATTTGAAAGAATATATTACAGACTGAAGAAAGAATCCTTGTTTTCCTGGAGTTTAGAAAACAAGGTTACATTTAGTGGAAAAAGTATTTTCATGTTGTCTTGTTAAGCATGAAAGTAGTTATCTTTGCTGGATTTAATAGGTGAAATCATCAATAGTTGTGTTTTTTTGTTTGTTTGTTTTTTGCTGGTTATTTATTCGCAGCTACAAAATGTTTTTGCCTAAATGTGTGCGAGCAAAGATTCAAGAATACCACATTTTGACCAGAAAGAGGATAAGGTACAGGTTCCGTAAATTTATACAACAATTTGGCCAGTGCAAAGCTACAGCCAGGAACTTGAAACTTAAGTATCTCATAAATCTGGAAACCCTTCAGTCTGCCTTCTATTCAGAGGTTTTTGAAGTAAAAGAACCTGGTGGAGATCCTTCTGGAGAAGAAAGTTTTGCAACTATTGTAATAACTGGAAATGGTGGAATTCAGTGCTCAAGAGGAAAACTTAAAAACTGTGAGACGCTAACAGAGCAGGTAATTTCTTTGAATGTATCTACTTTATTGTGTAAATCATTGTGCAGTTTATCTTGTAATAATTTGATTTGTGTGTTAAAATTTGTTCAATAAAATACATGATGTCCTTGAATTCTTTGAAATCAGGATTTTAAGGAGTCCAGAAGAACAAGACAAATTTCACTTTACCCTCTGTATTGCTTCGCTTAGACTCCTACCAGTATCCAAGCTAGCAAATTTGAAGTGATTTTTTGTAACTGCAGTCTTCTCACTCTTTAAACTATTTAGCACCTTGCTCTTGAACAATAACTTCTCATAATCATATGCTGTTGTATTTTTATTTAATCTGTTTTGGTTTTTTGTGTATGGTTTCCCATCATGATTGCTCTTTGATAAAATGTACTGAAATCTGATAGTATCTTATAGCTGCATGCATTGAAAATGTGCTAGTTTTCTAAAGGTAAGCTAGGGCAAAGTGAAGCACATGTCAGTTTTCAAAAATAATTAGATCTGCTACTTGTTAGTTTGGATATTTAATGTGTAGCAGTCAAGACCAAACTACAAAAAACTGGTTACGTTTTTTTATAATATACTGTAATTATTTTAAAAATGTAATTTTTTTCCTAAAACTTGAAAATCTGGATATGATCAGATTTTTAACATTTTTTTTCTGAGAACATTAGCAGATTCATTCTAGATTCAGTGATTTCCTTTACATTATGGGGCAGACCTTATCCTTTTGTAATTTTCCTGTAATCACTAGTTGCTCCTGCAGGGGTTGATGTTGGCTTTCTGTAATTTCTAGTTTTTGGTGTACAAACTTATGCATACTGTGCTGTCGTGGCAATGGAGCCATTAATAAGTGTAGTGTTTAAACTGGTCTCTTTTCAGAACTATTTTTTGTGTTTGATAATATTAGCGTCCTTGGTGACAAAGACAGGATGTAGGCTGAATATATATTTCACTGGTACAGATGCTGTGTATAAAATTGGTTCTGAAAATTTAGTAAAGGAGTAACGTTAATTTATCACAAAAGTAATCATAACTCTCAGCATAACTTCACTGATGACACTTTAAGATGTTGAATTCAAACAAGATTTCTAAGTTTTTGAAGTTGTTAATAACATACATGTGGTAGATTATAAGGAAATTTGTTTTGCCAGTTCACATTAATTCATTGATTTTCAGGGTCTTAAATGTGTTTGAGCTCATTCATGCCTTCTGCTAATCCATTCAGTAGTATGACACTCATTTATGTATTAGGATAATACATAAATTTGTTGCCTTGTAAATGGGATGAATTTGCTTTGGAGGAATAGTTCTAGATGAGCACATATTTAGATGCTAGAGAACATCTTAAATAAAGTTCTGCTGTAAACAAAACAAGATCTGACCTATATGACGTGGTAATTTGCCTTACGAAGGAGTGGAGGAAGTTAAATTATAAAATCATAGAATCATAGAATGGCCTGGGTTGAAAAAGGACCTCAAAGATCATCTAGTTTCAACCCCCCTGCCATGGGCAGGGTTGCCAACCACCAGACCAGGCTGCCCAGAGCCACATCCAGCCTGGCCTTGAATACCTCCAGGAATGGGACATCCACAACCTCTCTGGGCAACCTTTTCCAGTGCTTCACCACCCTGTGAGTGGAAAAACTTCCTCCTAACATCTAACCTAAGTCTCCTGTCTTAGTTTAAAACCATTCCCCATTGTCCTGTCCCCATCAACCCATGTAAACACTTGTTCCCCCTCCTGTTTATGCACTCATGCTATATGGAATATTATAATATCAGAAGCAAAGGAAAATGTCACAGATTTCCTGGGTGGAAATCTTACCTGGTCAGAGATGGCCGTAGCTGAGGAGAAAATCTTTTCTTAGACTTTCTCCGTTCATACTATCTCCATCTCTTTGGTACCAGATTTTGCAACTTGCCTTCCTGCAAATGAGGATATCATGTTTTGAAATGTTAACAGACTCTCTAAACATCTCTAACCAGGATTTTTTTTTTTTTAAGATAAACTTCACAGAATACTGGTTTTCATTAGTTTTAATAGTGCACTTAAGGTTTGTTGACTCTCTTCATTGCTAACTTTACAAGGTTAGAATTGTAGGAATTCTAATGCTATAATTATGTGTAGGTTTTTTTTAACTGAAATTTGTTAATGTTGAGTATGTATAATTTTATTGTAGGATTTACAAACATATTGTGATTTTCCTGATATCATTGATGTCAGCATTAAACAAGCAAGTCAAGAAGGCTCCAGTGAGAGGAGAATTGTCACCATTCACAAACAGGACAGCAAGAATCTGGTCTGTTTACTTCTGCTTACCATTTTTGTTTTCCACATAGGTGTTGCTTTGAGCAGACCTTGTGATGTCTGTGGTGTTCATGATTTTACGTAACAAAGCATTAATGGTTAATTTAAGCATAAGGGAAAACTGAATGCATTTTTGCAATATATGCAGGTGTATTAAAGCACTGAAGGTCTTGTACATGGACTAAAATAGACAATTCTAGCTTAGGATAGTTGCAGATAGGTTGATTCTCCTTAAATCTGAGCCTGTGTTTAGAAACTTCAGTGTGTTTTAGCTATCTAGCATACTGTTTGTATGAAGTCATGATTAAGCTGTCTATCAGCAACCAAAAAATTGAAAAGTATTCAAAATACTCGGGAAAAGTGGTAATACATTTAAAAAAAAAAGTATGGACATGATTTGATTTTACTGTTTAAAATGCTTTAAAGAAGATACTGGAAAAGAATTTTATATGTGAGTGTAAAAAGTTGTTTCACTTTGAACTACAGGAATTCACTTGCCACCTGCTACAAAATCAGATTCAAGAGCTATGGTTTTGTTTTTGTTTTTTTCCCCCTTGTCTCCATGACTGGTCTGCAGGTCCTCAGGACTCCCAGTCTCTGTGTGTGATCAGAAAGCTTCCCACTGTTTGCATGAGAAAGCTGTATATGGCTTATGCACTTATTAAAAATAATAATAAAGAAAACCCTCAAAGTAATTCAGAAAACAGTAGTCAGTTTTTAGTCTTCCTAATACAACTTTTGGACAAAAGTCATATGGTTCATTGATGTGAATTGCTTTAATTTCTAATGTTAATGGTACAGAATTAATGACCTGTTAAGAATTTGGAAATTTGTCCAGGCCTTTTATTGAAATGTAGAAGTAGCTGAGATATCTGTGATACACATTTACAGAGCTCAGAATATGAAAATATTTTGGATAGGAGAAAGGTGGCTTCCTTTCTTTTAAGCTGTGAAAATTCTCTTAAATTCTAAAGAGCAGTAGATTAAGTTACTTGACTGCATATGCTTCTGTGACTTAAAGCAACTTTCTAAAAGCGATGTGAAAAAACTAATGACAAGTGAAAAGAGTAGGAAAATGGAGGGCAGTAACTGCTGTATTGTAACTTTCATGTGGACACTTTATGCTGCAGACTTTGTTTAAATAGGTGTATGATTTAGTTCAACTTGTTACACAGTTAGAAGAATTCATTATTAAAATGTACTGGAGACATTTTATCTCAGTTTAAATTGCTTGAGTTATACATTTGTTGTTTGCTGGGTTTTCCAATCACGTTGAAACAAGTGTAAAGGGAGTACTTTAAAGATTCTCTTTAATAAGGAATATGAAGGCTCCAAACAAGTTCTTGGGACTCGATAAAGAGCACAGTCTTCTTTGTTGCTAGCTAATAAAGATGTTGCTAAGGGCTTGCATTCAGCTGCTGAGTGTGTCCCCAGAGTCACGGGGATGCTTGTGCAGCATGTACTAAAGCTGCTTCTCTCCTGTTTACTGCAGAATGAAATCTAGTGAAACTTTGTAGACGACAGAGTAATACTTTACCACTAAGTAAAGACAGCCCCTTAACGTTCTCATGCAACTGTCAGAACATTAATAAAATACAGATACCTAGAATAAAACAGTTTGGTTTTATTTATTTGGTATTAACAAATACATAGCTTTAGGTGAATTTAATCTTGCTCTGCTCGTAGCTGTTTACATATTCCGCACAGATGTTTAACCCACTCTGTTTCTCTTTGACCACATTATTCTCCTCTCTGCATCCATCCAGTGGACTGCTCTTCATAGTAGTCTTAGATTGACTCAGCTCAGGATATCAGTTTTTAGTGATGAATAGCTAAATTAAGTACCTTTCCTGAGATTTTTCTTTACTACTGATGGGCAACCCTGTAAACTTTTAATAAATAGATGCTTTCCTTGAGGGAGGAAGAGAATAGTGTACTGCCAGTGCTATAGGCATTTGCTGTACTTTGACAAGTATCTCCTCAGTTCTTCCATTTTGAATGTTTCCAGCTTGTCAGCAACTCTCTATTTCATATATATAGACTAAGGTTTTAGTTTTGTTTGTTTTTTAGCAGATTGTTTTTGGCTTTGATTCCTAAATGTTGAAGATTGCAAACAAGTTTTGGGCATTTAGAAAATAGAACTGTGCAAGTAGTAATTAAAAAAACTGTCTGGATATATTTATTGTACATGATTGTTTTTGTTATACCATTACTGTCTGCAGGAAATTTGCACTGACTATTGTAAATTCTCATTTTTTCTCTCTTTTCTCTCCCCTGGCAATTTAACAGGAGGCTGAATTTCAGTCTTTAAGAGAAGCTCTCTCCTTTGTGTCATTAATTGATGGATACTACAGATTAACTGCAGATGCCCATCATTATCTCTGCAAAGAAGTAGCACCACCATCAGTGCTTGAAAATATCCAAAGCAATTGCCATGGACCAATTTTGTAAGCAATTTTTTAGCAACATAACAAGGTGCTGTTACTTTTGAAGGGTGATCTTCAGCTGATTGTGAACCATGATGAACATCTTAAGATGTGTATTTATTTCATTTATGTAATGTAAAACGCGTTATGTTTTTCCTCTTGTTTTTCAGTTTGCAGACTGTTGTACCTTGTTGATGTATTAACAGAAATAGGATACAAGTTTTCTTCCTTTAGAATTGTCGTTTGTTCAAGTGAGATACATAGCAAAGTCATGGTGCTGATTTTTACTGAATTACAGTTGTTATCAGGGCAGCAATGTATAATGCCATAGAGGACCTCATGTTTGAACTGCAGACTCTACCAGTTATACTATTTGAGTTGCTTAGGAGAAAAAGACACATTCAAATACCATTAGCTTCAGTATTTGTGCAAGGGTTACAGTAGATTGCTATCCATGTAAATTGGTGGGTTTGTTTGTTTTCCAGAAATCTTGTCTCCTTGTTCACTTCCTCTGTGTATCGAGGGATGAATTTTAATACCTTCTTAGACTTCTTGTCTTAATGTGGGACCTTAGGAATGTTTTCTTAGGCAGAAAAAAAAAAAAAGGATATTTGCTTCAGCTACAGAAAGTTCTAAGGCAGATATCTAGAAGATATGCATAAAACTAACACCATCCTACTCCACTAATACAAAATGCTTCTGGAGATTTTCCAGTGAGAGTATAGGTGCTATAAGTATCAGGGGAGATGAAAGAAAAAAGGAATGGTAACTTATGTTTCAAAACATGTCTCTTGCACCTTGTAGACCTGCACTAATACCACACATTGATTTTTATTTAGAGTTCTTTAGAGCAGTGTACTGTAAGTGCAGAACTCTCCAAGCCATTCTCTTTGTAATTCCTTAATTCTTCGAGATAGATACAAGTAGTTAGCAAAGACTTGTTTAGAGGGAGGTCATTTCTTGTAGTAACAAATGAAACTTTCTTTCAAATCCTGTTTCTTATTCTTTTTCCACGTTAAGCTAGTCACTTTCCATGCGCACTAATGCTTCTCTAATCTTAGCTTGTTTATTAGACAGTTTAACTAAAACAGCTTCTTCCATGATGGAAAATGAAAGTCATATCATAAGCCCAGGGCAATACCTTTATCAACTGCTAAGTTTTTCATCAAATAGATCATGGAGTTTTACAGTATTAAGAATCAATATTGTATTCTAACCACCATGACTGTTGGAAAATAGAGGCAAGTGAATTATCTTGAAGGAGAAAACACAGAATTTGTATTGTCTTTGTGTTAGGTATCTAACAGTGCTTGTAAATCAGTATCTGATCTTGTTCTTTAAAATTATGCAGTATTAATCATTTTTCTTTTTACTGTAGCATGGACTTTGCTATCAATAAACTGAAGAAGGCGGGTAATCAGACTGGCTTCTATGTCCTTCGTTGCAGTCCTAAAGATTTTAAAAAATACTTCCTCACATTTGCTATTGAGGTTTGTATTCTGGCATGGACAGTACATGTATAATTTCTTCTATTGCGGTAAAGTACATGCGAAGTACAGTAAATTATTCTGGATTTTCTTTTCAGAATGCCTGTTTATTCTACAGCTACTTATGTCAGCTAGACCCACTTTCAAGGTCATATGAGAAACTTACCAAAATACATTTATGATAAAGAATCACTGGCATAGAATATATCCCC
>VXAB01000653.1:30739-69571 GCA_013399175.1 Odontophorus gujanensis | reverse complement strand
GCGATTTTTTTTTTTTAAATAACTGTTCACTCGTAAGGTGTTTTTTTTTGTCTGTTTATAAAAGATGCCTTTCTGTTTATCAGGAGGATAAAGGCCTTGTTCATGGGAATGTCTGTGCAAAGAACATCTTGCTTATCAGGGAGGAGGACAGGAAGTCTGGAAACCTTCCTTTTATAAAACTAAGTGATCCTGGCATCAGTATTACAGTTTTGCCAAGAGATAGTAAGTCTTTGTCAGCTTACTTTTTTAATGCTTCTGACTTGAAAATTAAGATTATTTTTTTTCTTGCCACTGTCTAATGACTTTTGTTTTAATAAGCCACTTCATTATTTTGTCACTTTAAAATAATCCCCACAGTCCTATTAAGCAGCTTTGAGTGTAATTCCTTTTTCAACAAATAACTATGGGGAGAGAAGTCACAATTATCCTCTGTGTATTTCCTGTTGTTCTCAATCTAAAAAAATGTTTTTCACTCGTAGTATTATTAGTATACTATAAAGTACTGTAAGTGTTTGGATAGCTGCAGGGCTTAGTATCCTGTTATTGGTCAGGATGAAATTGTTATATGTCATAGTTTAGCTAAGTTTTTGGAATTCAAAGTGCACTTATCAAAACACTGCCTGACAGTTGAAAATTATCTATGGTACATTTCTTGATGGATGACTGAAGTCACAGATGATGCTGAAAGTACTAGCTTATCCACTTTACCGTTAAAGCTATTTTACTATTTTATAAAAAGCAGTAAAAATTGAAAAGTGAAAATAAGAAAAAAGCTCATGGGACTGAATGTATGCAAGTCCAAGGGTCCGGAAGATATGCATCCCAAGGTTCTGAGAGAGATGGCTGATGTTGCCAAGACGTTCTCCATCATATCTGAAAAATCATGGCTTTTGGGTGAAATCCCTGGTGACTGGAAAAAGGGAAACATTACTCCCATTTTTAAGAAAGGGAGAAAGGGTGACCCAGGAAACTACAGGGTGGTGACCCTCACCTCTGTGCCTGGGAAGATCATGGAGCAGATCTTCCTGATTACCATGGTAAAGTACATTTGAAACAAGGAGCTGACCTGAGACAGCCACTGAGGCTTCACGAAGGACAGACCTTGCCTGACCAATCTGGTGGCCTTCTATGGTGTAATGACATTGGTGGACAAGGGAAGGGTGACAGATGTCATCTACCTGGACTTCTGTAAAGCCTTTGACATGGTCCTTTACCACATCCTTCTCTCCAAATTGGAGAGGTATGTCCTTGAAAGATGGACTGTTTGATGGATTAAGAGCTGGTTGGCTGGTCTCAGCTGAAGGGTTGTAATAAACATTTCTATGTCCTGGTTGAGACTGGTCACAAATGGTGTACCCCAAGGGGAGGTTTTGACATTGGAGCTCTTCAGTCATAGAATTATAAAATGGTCTGGGTTGAAAAGCATCTCAAAGATCTTTTAGCTTCAACCCCACTGTCATGGGCAGGGTCTCCAAGCACTAGACCAGGCTGCCCAGAACCAGAGATGACAACAAGCTGGGCAGTGCAGCTGATGTGTTGGAGGGAAGGAAAGCCATCCAGAGGAACCTGGACAGGCTGTGAAAGTTGGCCCATGTGAACCTAATGAGGTTCAACAAGGCCAAGTGCAAGGTGTTGCACTTGGGCCAGGGCAATCCCAGGTAGTCATACAGTCTGGGGGAAGAACTGGAGTGCAGCCCTACAGAGAAGGACTTGCAGGTCCTGGTGGACAAGAAGCTGGACATGAGTCAGAAGTGTGCACTTGCAGCCTGAAAGGCCAACTATATCCTGGACTGCCTTAAAAATAAAAGGAGTGACCAGAAGGGAAAGAGGGGGGATTGTTCCCCTCTACTCAGCTCTTGTCAGGCCCCATCTGGACTACTGCATTCAGGCCTGGGGCCCAAGCACAAGACAGATGTCAAGCTCTTGGANGCCCAAGCACAAGAAAGATGTCAAGCTCTTGGAGTCAGTCCGGAGGGGGGCCACTAAAATGGTCAGAAGGCTCGAGTACCTTTCCTACGAAGAAAGGTTGAGGGAACTGGTCTTATTTAGCTTGGAGAAGAGAAGGCTTTGGGGAGACCTCATTGTGGCCTTCCAAGAGGCTTGAAGAGAGCATAGAAACAGGAGGGGGAATGACTGTTTACATGGGTTGATAGTGATAGGACAAGGGGAAATGGTTTAAACTAAGATGGGAGATTTAGGTTAGATATTAGGAGGAAGATTTTCGCCACCAGGGTGGTGATGCACTGGAACAGGTTGCTCAGAGAGGTTGTGGATGCCCCATCCCTGGAGGCATCCAAGGCAAGGCTGGATGTGGTTGTGGGCAGCCTGGTCTGGTGGTTGGTGACCCTGCGCATGGAGGGAGGTTAAAATTCAATGATTTTTTGAGATGTTTTCAACCCAGGCCGTTTTATTTTGTTTATAATTACAGAATCATTAACTCGTACTGAAAGAAGAGTAAAGTATGTGCAAGATCCTTATGCTAATGAAACAGAAATAATCTTACTATCCATTTCTGAGTCTTTTAAATTATTTTGGAAAAATGAGCACATTTTAGTCATGCTAATTTTCTATGGAAGGTAGAACATATCTAAGAGATTTTAAGCAGCATAGTGGTATAGTCCAGTAATCTTTCACTCTTTGAATACAAAGTCTCCACTAACCTTAAAAATATCATATTCTAAGAAGATCTAAATCTGCATCATAACAAGAATGTCTTTGAACTTGATACTGGAGTCACTATTAAAAGATAAAAATCACGTAGTGGGAAATTGCTCACTATGGTTACTTCTATACTGCTGTGCCATGATGTATCAACAACCAGTAAAATGTGTTTGGCTCTTTGCCATCTAGTTCTTTCAGGACAGACACTAAATTTTGATAACGTGAGGGAAAGTATTAAACCTAGAGCAAAAATATTATGTGGAAATGAGGTTAGGAAATTTCTTTTAACATTAGTCTAATTCTGTAGTAAAACTAATGATCTTCTGAGCATAAATTTTCATAAGTATTCCTAAGTTATTTTTGTAGTACTTAATTCGTAAGTATTCCTTAGTATTACTGATTCGTAAGTATTACTTCTGTAGATATTCTGTAGTTTCTAGAAAAGAAAAAATCTTGAGAAGGTATTAAAAATGTTACAGAATGAAGTACCTATGTATAGTGAAACCATTTTTATTGAATCAGACGTGTTTTAGAATTTTCTGTTTTTATTACTGGTTTTAACATGTTTTCTTTGCATGATTGCACAGTTCTTCTTGAGAGAATACCATGGGTTCCTCCTGAATGTATTGAGAACCCCAAACAACTAAGCCTGGCTACTGATAAGTGGAGTTTTGGTACCACTTTGTGGGAAATCTGCAGTGGAGGAGACAAACCACTGAGTGCTCTCGATTCTTCAAGAGTAGGTGTTACTGGATCTGCAGTGGTGACAGTTCTTTGGATACTTAAAACATCTTCTATTGTAATTAACCAGCATGCAAAATGTTGTGTACCATAACCACCAGAAACGTCACGTGTTGCCTGGCAGTGATCTGAAGCGATGATTTAAGGATAATTTTTATATTGTTAGTGGTGATTTTTATGTGGACAGAGTTCTGTTACACCCACAATTCTGTTGCTTTGTTATAATCTTATCTCACTTAAAACAAAAAGCATTCTTAACAATGAGTATGACATTTGATTGGCATAATTCTAGCTATGCTATAGTTGAATACCTAAAATCCTATAAGATGTTGTGTATGGCTGATAATTCTATTTTTTTAAATCAGAAATATTAATGTTGTCTCAACATGGGGTGGGGTGTGGGCAGAAATATATTCCATAGAAATATCATTTATGTCTTTGATTTGTAGTTGAAAGTCAACAAAAGTTACTGTTTTCTATAATGATTTGTAGGATTATTATTATAAATTGACTGTTTCTTTCTCACAAAGCCTGGTACAATTTCTCAGGTGTTGTAACCAGCTTGTAGAATAAATTTCGAGGTCTTCTTTAGACCTATATTTCAGACATCTGTGTTCTTCAGAAGATGCCCTCATCTCTTCTGTTAACCCACATTCTTTTCTAATGCCACTGAAATTTTTTTATGTCTAGTGGAGCTTACTCAGCTCATAAATTGTTAAAATTTTCTTCTGGATTTAACCCAGTTAGGTTAATGAGATTACCAGCAAAGGAGACACCATCTTCCTCTGTTTTCTTATTTTCCAACAGTAACTGCCTTGGAGTTTCTCAGCTGATTTCTCTAAATTATGCTAGTCCTTCTAAATTACCAGTCTCGGGTTTTGACATAAATGGGTCAGATGTACGTGTTGGTGAGATAATAAACCTAAGTTGAGAGCTGTATTTTTTCACTGTCAGAATATCATGGCTATTACAGCTCTTCGTAATTGTATGCTAAAAAGGCTTTTCTCTCTTCAATTTCAGAAATTACAGTTCTATGAAGATAGGCACCAGCTTCCTGCCCCCAACTGGACAGAGCTAGCAAATCTTATAAATAACTGTATGGATTATGAGCCAGATTTCAGGCCGTCATTTAGGGCAATTATACGTGACTTGAATAGTTTGTTCACTCCAGGTGAGTCTGAGTCTGTGGTACAAAAAGTTAGCATTAGACAAAAAAAAAAACTAGATTCTGCTGGTTGCATTTTCTGTGGTGCCTTCTCTTTCAGTATTTTGACCTACAACCACTCTGCAACCCTACAGAATATTATGTTACTGCTGCTTAGTTTGTCACAGTGAAGAATATAGTAAAGTTAGTGTGAAATAAAAATAATGCATTAAGTGATTATTAATGTCTATCTTAAATGTTCTAGTCTCTTAGCCAGATGTATTTGCAAAGGTCTTTCTTATCTCTGAAAAGTAAGAGGTACTTTACTAATCGGAAGATGCGTGTTATCATAAGCCCTTGTGAAATTTTCGTTTCTTCCCTCTGCAATAATGGAGTCATTGCACAGTAGCTGCTGAATTTAAGTTAAATAGGTCTGTAAAAAAAAGAGTATTCGGATAGTACAGCAAGACTTGTTGTGAGTCAAGTTACTTGACTGTGTGGTAATAATTAGTTCTCTTCATGACTGCAAATTACTGTGTAGAAATAAAGGAAGTTGTTGATATTCTACTAAGCTTAGAGTATGCCTAGCAAAGGTAGAACATGCGTTATGGTAAGTTTAATTCCCCTGTTTGCTTCTCTATTCATTCTTCCTTTTCTCTTTCTTCTACACCTCAGATTATGAATTACTGACAGAAAATGATATGTTACCAAATATACGAACTGGAGCTCTTGGATTTTCTGGGGCCTTTGAAGATCGGGATCCAACACAATTTGAAGAAAGACATCTTAAGTTTTTACAGCAACTTGGCAAGGTAGTATATTTGGAAAAAATGTCTAACTGCCTAAGAAATAGCTACCTTTTTAGTTATCTTCTGCTGACCTTATGTGTAAGTGTACATTGGATACTTCTGTTACAGAAGTTAATAATGCAAGTTATATCTGAGCACAATGGAAAATGGAAAAACAATATTTTAGAGGTACTTGTTTGATGTCTTTAGACAGAAGAAGGATGTCTGGTTTCTATGATGAATCCTGTCAAAAGAAAAGGCTTAGTATTTCCGATGCAGAGCTGCATCTGATGTTCAATTTTGTTTCTTTTTATACTTGGGATTCATTTACAATTGTTTCATAGCAATCTTGTATAGAAACCAGTAGGATGTTTGGTTTTTTTAAAATGCATATGCTAGGAAGTCTGAATATGAGGTCCCAAAACTCAGAAGTTTTTGAGGCCCACAGATATCTGAGACATTTTAAGCTTTAGAAATTGGCATTTGGTTACTAGTTTTGTGAGTCATTGTAACTTTTCTGTGTAAAACATGTATGGACAGATGACTTGAATGAAGTTCTGTCAGCTGCACTGAGGGCCGTTATTCCAGAATGGTTTCTCACTTTTTATATTGGTTATTGACATGTAGCTGCATGTCTACTTGACTCTACTAGTGACAGAACCTGAAAGTGAAGTGGCAGAACTGCTTCTATGTGTAGGTGATTGTTGGCTATAAACAATAGTATAGAGTAGGGAAAGAAACTGAGTTGCTGTTGATGACTGCAAAAGGGAGGATAGAGAAGAAGGAAGTAGAACAGGGAAATGAAGAAAAACTACTGAAAAACAAAAGTGTAGGTGGTGTTTTTTTGTTTTTTTTTTTTTTTTAACAAATGCAGGAAAAGAGGTATCCCAGAAGGCATTATGAGAGTATAAGTAGAAAACTGTGAAGAACGGGAAGAAAATGAATGGATACCACCTTCTTTTTCTTGCCCTCCTTCAGGGAGGTTTCGTGGTATTTCACTGAAATAATTATTACATAAATAATAACATAATAAATGTTATGTAAAACTTATTACATCCCTTTAACGTTATACTACACTGAACACTGATGTATTTATAAACATTAGGAAATAGAGGATAGTGTGGACTAATTTTTTAATTCAAGTATTTCTGTTTATGATCTAGGGAAACTTTGGCAGTGTTGAGATGTGCCGGTATGACCCTCTACAGGATAATACTGGGGAGGTGGTGGCTGTGAAAAAGCTGCAACATAGCACAGAAGAGCACCTTAGGGACTTTGAAAGAGAAATTGAAATACTTAAATCTCTGCAGCATGATAACATTGTTAAATACAAAGGAGTGTGCTACAGTGCAGGTATGTGCTGTGTTGAATATAGCTGAAGTTCCATAACTAAGCATGTGTGCTGCAAGAAATTCAGAGAAATCTTTACAAAAGCTGTTACCTAGTAACTTTTCCAAAGGCAGCGAAGTATATACAACTCACTGTAGGATAAATCTTCATTCAGTCAGCTCATGTCATAATTTGTTTGATTTTTAAAGAACAGGCTGTTTTGACTTGTTACCCAGTTGCTTCATCTTAAAGTAATGAATTTGGGGTTAAGTAGGAAGGTGTAGGCTTTTTTGGTTTTGTTATTTTTCCTTTAATGCAGTGTCTAGAGTGGATAATATCACGTATTTTACAACTATATAATAAACGACTAAGAAGGAGAAAGTTTCAGAAACATATGTATTGAGTGAATTGCTGATGTTGAAATTGAGTGAAAGAACACGTTTTGTGAGTCCTGTTTGTTTAAAAGAAAATTGTTCAAAATTATCTAAGTTTTGAAGATTGTAAAGATTGTAAAATTGCTAACCAGTTGATGTCAGTTTTCATTCTGAGTTTTATCTCAACCAAGAGGACGAGTTGTTTAAACATAGGTGTACGTGTGGCGCTTCTGCTTTACTTTTAGCAATAGTAGTATTTATGAGATGGTGTATGTTAAGCATATACACGCTTAAGCATATTTCATGTTTAAATAAATGGCATTTCTGTAACAAATGCAGATAAAAGATGAAAAATTGCATACTAATCAGTATACAATAAAATGCAGTTTTGTTAGTGAGACTTTATTACTTTTATTCACTTGTAAATACCTATTTCAAACCTTTGCATTGAAAACTGACATGAAATATTTCATTTGTTTTTGTAAAAGGTCGTAGGAATCTGAGATTAATTATGGAATATCTACCATATGGAAGTTTACGAGATTATCTACAGAAACACAAAGAGAGGTTGGACCACAAAAAGCTTTTGCTATACGCATCTCAGATATGCAAGGTAGGAGAGGTTTCAGATTTTTTGACAAATTTGCATCTATCCATTTTGTACAGAAATCAGTTCTTCTGATATATATGTTGTAATAGTGTTAGGTGGCTACTAAAATGTAACACTAAAGAAGGTAGTAAGGTGTATTGATATATTCAAGAACTTGACAAAATTTTGAGTATCTTTGTAACCCTTAATGCAGGATGCTGAGACTGGCCTATCTACTGAATGAGGGAGAATTTTGGTCATTTTTATTTCTTAGGTATACAAGCTTATTCAGAAGAATTGAAACCTCTTTTTTCTCCAATGAAATCTGGATTAAAATTCTGAGGGATTTTGTGTACTCATTCAGGCAAACTGTTCTTGGCATACCGTAACTGATATTTCTTATATAGACTTAGTGACTTTTAGAGATGAATATCTATAACAACATTCAAATATTTGACAGATTTACTTTAAGATGTAAGTAATACTAGCTTTCTGATCTAGTGAAGGGAAGATAACTGGTTTCTTTGTGAAGAGCAAGAGACTATAGATGTTCCCAAAGCTATAACAATTCAATCTCACTAGCTGGCAATTAAAGTACTTCATAGATTCTGAAAAGGGAGACAGGTGTCTAATCTTCTTATTACTTTATGTCTTACTACCTCAGAAGGAGGTAATATGCCTGTCCTAGATTTATTCAATTGTTGTTTGAGATATGAGAAACCATAGACATTTTGGATTTCACTGCCTGTTTATTACCTTAGAAAAAAAATAAGAAAAAGATAAACAAAGAGATGCACATGTACACACTCCCTTCCTGCCCTAAGACATGCAAGAAATAATTCAAATTTCTACTCCATGCTTTCAACATCACACAAGAAAATGGTAGGTTACTTAATGAGTATTCTTCAGGATACGTCGCTGTTACGTATTGTCACGTCTAGTAGTCTTGTCCCTTCCACATTCTGGGCACTTTCTGTCTGTGGTGTCTGTAGTAAAAACCTGACAAGAATGAGGCAGGAGAGTTGAGTCTGTGCAAGAACTGAGATCTTCTCTAGGCATTCAGGTTTTCGTCTGGTGAGTAGAGCTTGATAATTCCCTTCTTGAAATTGGACTGTCTTTGTAAAACTTTTAGCTGCTGAACCTGGGTCATGTACTGGTGAATGGTACGTGCACCTTCAGCAGCTGATCTTAGCTGCTGATGTTTTCATGAAAGTAAGGTCAGGTGAATGGTCTCCAGCAGTGCCTCTTTGATGATCAAGTTATCTGCAAAAGAGCTGGAAAGCAGAAAATGTTTTCTGGTCTGTGGCAAGTGTCAGTCTTCTCACAGAGGAAGTATTGAACATGTGACCGTGCACTGAAAGAGGATTCAAAAAGTCTTCTGATAGATGGGTCCAAAACTGGAAGTCTTTCTCTCAATCAGAAGACATATTATTTCTGCAACAAAATAACTATTGCCACCAGTGCTGGTAAGTCACTGTAAACAAGCATGCTTCAAGTGTAGGTGTGGAAAAGTCTATCACTTGGCATGACATTTGGGTGAAGGTGAAAGTAAATATTTCATAGAATAAACAGATTATTTCAATACACAGAGGCAGTGCCTACTTGCTTGTTTTACTCTGGGTCCATCTCAGCAGACTGTGAAGGGTCAGAAGATGTCTGCCCAGTTCACTTCCAGAAGAAGTTGTGAAAGCATTTGCAAACCTTTGGGCTTTATGGAGAGCCTGGTGCCTCTGGATCATGGCCTTTGAGACAGACATCTAATTGGAGGATTGAAAGGTGGATTTTACAGTGGATTTTAAGGCAGTGCAAGTATGGCAGGAAAATCTGGGAACGATTTAATGCCAGAAGGTACAAAGAAAAATGTGTGTATATACCTATGTGTTGTACACATATGCGCACGCGAGAGAAGCATTGAAATATTGCAGATATGCAGGGTGGTGATGTAAAACCAAAACAACAGATGGAGTGACTTCTTCCTAAGTACTAAGCACCAACTAGGAGGAAGGAAGCTAGAATCTGCATTTTGCAGATAACGATGTGAGAAAACTTCTGCTTTTGTGTGATCAAGCATGAGCACACACAGTCAGAATGTGGAAATTTCACATAGACTATAGAATGACTTTAGTTGAAAGGGACCTCAGAGGTAATCTAGTTCCAACCCCCCTGTAGGGTTGCAGTCACTGAGTTAAACCACTAGATCAAGCTGCCCAAGGCCCCATCCATCCTGGCCTTGGAACACCTCTAGGGATGGGCCATCCACAGCTTCTCTGAACAGACTTGCCAACACTTCACTACCCTCTCAGTGAAAAATTTCCTTCACATCTAATCTAAATCTCTTTTAGTTCAGAATTGTTCTCCTATGTCCTACCACTGTCTACCCATGTGAAAAGATTATTTCCCTCCTGCTTACAAGCTCCCTTTAAGTACTGAAAGGCCATGTGCAGGACATATCCTTAAAGAAGTATCTATTGTTGACTTTTAAGGGAAGCAAAGCCTAAGAATTAGTGTATTTTGCTCTGCATTACTGTTACTGTGCTACCTGTAAAGCAGAGGTTATTTAGTTGCACTTAGTATTTCTTTTGTATTGTTTTGCTTCAAGACCACTTGATTTTTCCTTACAGGAACTAATGCTTAATTTCACTCTGGATAAAATCTGAAAGGACTAGTGCTCTGTGCTTAGTTTGGAATGCTGTTTTAAGAAATAAGTATTTTCAAAGCTGACTATTTAAATCTGACAAAAACACTCAATTATGATTTATCACTCAATATTATGTACTCACTTATTTTTAATACAACTAAAATGAGATGGAAATATTTTTCTTTTAGCTTATCACTTTTTCCCCTTCCCTTTTCTGTTTCTCTTATGGTGTTTGTTCTTTCAGCATCTGAAGTCTCTTCTGCCTCTTGTACATTTGTTACTAGTTTGTTGGGTTTTTCGTTTGTTTTGCTTGTTAGTTTTTTAGCTGAAAGTCCTTTTCTTTTTGCCACTTTCTTGTCACAGATATGTGAAAGAGAAATGAAGATGTTACCATACTAAAAGGTTAAGATAAATGTTCTGCTTGCAGTGTATTTGATTCCTTATTGATAACTGGGATAAGCATCCTGACTTGTGAAAAGCAGCATTTTCAGGGATGGCATTTGCTAATTGTCACGTTTCTGCAGATGCAAATCAGTGCAGCTATAATCTGTTGTAGCTCATGTCACTAGTGCTTCTCTTCTGGTGGCAAGCAATAGCATTCTGTAGTCAAATTAAAAAATAAAGATAAAACAGCAGAGGAACAGCAAATAACAAATGAGATTCTCAATATTTCTCTGATTTCGAGGAGGATTTTTTTTCCCCTCTTTTGGCACTGCATTTTCTTAATTCTTGCTGGTAAGAGGCTAGGAATAAATTTGATTTTCCATCTCATAACACTTAAAGTATTTAATGCATCCTTGCTGGAGGGCCCCACAGCTAGCATTTGAATAGTAAAGGTGAAAACATTTGAACAGTTGTCATGGTTTTATTTTGCCAAAAATCATAAAACCATGACAATAGTGTCATTGAACTGGACTCCGTTGTTATCATGATGACAGAGGATTATGATTTCCAATCAAAATTTGCATGATTTCAAGTAAATATATCTCTAAGGCTGGAAGATGGCTGTTGTAACAGGAAAGTCACTAGTATCAGAGAAGCTTAAGGAAACTGTACTGTTTTCAGGACTGCATTTAATACTAATGAAAAGTAGTAGTATTTCCATAGATTGAATGTATATGAAAACCATGAGTTTGTCTTTTGAAAGAGACAGATCTGTTATTTTTCAAGACAGCAACTGATAATCGGTTTATGGGGAAGAGGTCAGTTTTAAACAGTTTTGAAGTGGGATGTTCTGAATATAGTGTTGCCATCTAATGGTACAGGAAGGTAGCAAGAGATTGAGAGGAAGGTTGGGCTTCCTAGTTAACACTTTTTCAGAGGTTTCTCACTTAAGAGGGAGAAAGAACAAAATTTTGGCATTAAAAATATAATGTTAATACCCCCAGATGCTCTCGATTGCTAAATTCAAACATTAATTATTGCTTTTTTCATTGTGTTGCAGTTGTGCTTTCTTACAAAACTGTGAAACTGACAGCCTGCTTTGTGTTTTCTTTCACATATGAGAATCAAGAATCTCTTAGTACCATGTTGTCAATTTGTCATCACCATTTATTGCTGTGTACACAAGATTTATTTTTAATGCTGTAATATCTTAGCTTGATTTTTCTCTTCACATACTCACTTCTGCATTCAATTAATAGCAAAAACAGTATGTATCATAAGAAGGGATCAACAGCAGCAAAATATGACTGCTTCAGGTCATCATTTCCATGGTTTTCCATTACACGAGATACAATAAAAGGAGATCTGTGATAGAGAATAATGATCAGTACAAAGGACAAAGAAGATGTACGAATATGAGTACAGCCAGAGCATAGCTGTCAGATTCAAGGACGTATAAGATAAGATTTGATAAAGCAATTAGGAAAGCAGATGTGAAAGATGTCTGGAAAGAAGGCTAATTCAAAAAGATAATGAAAGGACAAGCTTCTCATCTGCACTGCATTGTGTAGCTTGGCCCAGACTTTATTTTTGCTTAGTACTGGCAAACTGTGCTTGGATACGGAAAGGGATTGTAACAGACATCTAGCTACAGAATCATAGAACAGAGAAAGACTGAGAAAGGTTCTCTGTTTAGCTATCTTCAGTAAAAGAGAGTTTCAGCATTTGGAAAGATTTTCTTAATAGAGAAAGCAAATATTCAAGTACTCTGATTTTGGTACAGTCTGTTTGGCTTTAACTTTGAGCTTAATTCACCCCTTTAGAGATAGTGCTGTAATTTTTTTTCTATTGTGTTTGTGAACCTTATGCTTAGGGCATGGAGTATCTGGGTACAAAAAGATATGTTCACCGGGATTTAGCAACGAGAAATATCTTAGTGGAAAATGAGAACAGAGTTAAAATTGGAGATTTTGGATTGACTAAAGTCTTGCCACAGGATAAGGAGTACTACAAAGTGAAAGAACCTGGTGAAAGCCCTATATTTTGGTAAGTCTTCTATTGATATATGAAATCTTGACATGTTTTCTGCTTTGTGGTTTCAGACAGTCGTTTAGCATACTGTGGAATTATGAAATGCAATTTCCAAGTCAGTTTTTAAAGCACTGTGGAAGTCACATGTGATACTTACTTTTGCAAAACAGCATTGAGAATTCCTACCTTTATGTACATTTTCACTGAAAAAAGAACCCTGAAAAATATGTAATTAATTAATTAAACAATGCCATAGGGAATGTATTCAGAAATGAGAGAAATGTAATGAAGCCCACTCCCCAGTAAGCTTCTGAAGTTTTGGACCCTTTAAACACATGTATATATCTTCTAGCTGAAATTATTTGGGTGAACCATCTGTTGACCAAGTGGAGTTAAATTGCACAGGCCAACTAGCAAGGATAAAGTATGAGGTAGAATGTTAAGGTAAATGTACCATGGAGGCACATCCTGTAGGAGTGGGCTGTTCCAGCTTGGGTTCCCGCAGGTAGCAGCTTCTCCAGCCCTCCTGCCACCACCATGGCCTCCTCCCTATAAGCTGCAGCAGTGGCCTGGTGCTGCTTCTTCAGTGGGTCTCCATGACTGCAGCCTTCTTTAGTCACATTCACTGCTACTCTGTGGGCTCTTCCATGGCTGCATGTGGATATCTGCTCTGCACGGTGCATATGGGCTGCAGAGGAACAGTGCTCCATTGTGGGCCTCTCCTGAGCTGCATGGAACTTCTGCTCCACACCTGGAGCACCTGCCATCCTTCTGCACTTACTCTGGGTTCTGATGGTCTGCTTCTCTCACATTTTTTTCCACTCTCCTCACCCAGCTGCTGTTGTGCAGCAGTGTTTCTGGTGAACCTACTCTCCCAGAAGCACATTCAGCATTGCTCATAGCTCAGCTCTAGCAGTAACAGGTCCCTATTGGAGCAGTTGGTGTTGGCTCTGATCTACCATGGAGCAGCTGCTGGGCCCTGCTCACAGAGGGCCTCTGCAGCCTCTTACTACCAAAAACTTGTCAGGTAAATGTAAAACAACTGCATTTGGAATATGTACTTCTTTGTATTCATAATGCCATTTCATACTTGTGATTTTAGTGCATACAGTTGCCATAGGAGATCTTAAAATGTAATACTTAAGGAGTAAATAAAATAGTGTAAAATAGCATTAACAGTACATGTTGTTGATTAGATAAAATTAAGTCCAAAAATGCATCAGAGGGAGTTTGAAGCTTAGTGAAAGTGATGGAAAGATGCTTACTGGTTATATATGTCTTTATTTCCAGTCCTTATGTCAAAATCTTATTTACTCTCACTAGATGCAGGAAGAAGTATCAGTATTTCAGTACCTATTAATTACTATTAACAGTATACTTGTTTACTTTTACTAGTGAAGGTAATGCCCTTGAACAAAAGGTACTTTACTCATGAAAAAAGAATCCTATTCAATGAGGTATCTTAAAAAACTGAGAAGGTGCAAGTGATACAGAACAATATTTTGAACATGTGTTGCAGGTATGCTCCAGAGTCTCTGACAGAGAGCAAATTTTCTGTGGCCTCAGATGTATGGAGTTTTGGTGTGGTCTTGTATGAACTCTTCACTTACATTGAAAAGAGCAAAAGCCCACCAGCTGTGAGTACTTAATTATTTTTTTTACCAGAAATTTTTGTGTTTTAAAAAAAAAAGTATGGATTTTTCCTGTATCTGGATAGGTTGGTATTTACTTAACCTTTTCTGGAGCATATCTTGGTGTTAGAGGCAGCATCCAATTGGAATGAGCAGCATGCTGAGAAGCATTAGCATCAAGGTGTAAGAAGCAAAGGCTATCTGGAAAATAGTCTGTGCAGGTTTAATCTGTTTGGAAAAGATTTGAAAGCATCTAATTAGAGACTTGTTTTTCTCATCCTTTATAGAGAGACCCCAGATGCAACTGTTTCATTGTAATATTAAAGTATATTTAATATCACTCCAATTCTAAGGCTAAGCCAGGAAAGTACTTAAACATTAAGTTGATTTAAATGAGTTAACTCTCAAAGTTACTTTGTTAACTTAGCAAAACCTGAGCTAATTAACACCGAAAAGAAAGGGAGTTTTTATTTTTTTTGCAGACAGGTGACAAGTGTCTTTAAAGACACACACTAAATGAAGGAAAATACTACTTGTTTACTGCAGAACAGTTCTCCAGTTGGGAATGAAGTTTGTAATGTTACTTTTACCTAGAATTGCTCTGCAGTCATTACAGAGGAGGGGTGATTAGAATGTTTACTAGAGCTGCCCTCGTTGTTCGCCAGTGTTTCAGCAGATGTAGTCCTAAGAGGTAAACAGTGATTATAATCAGTGTGTACTTGACAGACCTCTTCATCAACATCAGTAGAACTCTTGGTAATTTCATACAATTACAAAAGCTTTCAAGGAATCACAGAACCACAGAATCATGGGGATGGTCTGGAAATCACCTTGTTTAACCTCCTTGCTAAAGCGCAATCCCCAGAGTGGATTACACAGGAAGGCAACCTGGTGGCCTCTTACTTTTTCTGGAGAAGGAGACTTCACAAGCTCTCCTGGCAGCCTGTTCTATCACTCTCACAGTTTTTCTCATGTTCAGTTTGTGCTCCTTGTCCTGTCACTGGGCATCACTGAAAAGAGCCTGGCCTCATCCAATTAACTCTCTCCTATTAAATACTTACAAGCATTGATAAGATTCTCCCTCAGTCTTCTATTAACAGTCTTCTATTAATTATCCTTAATGGACCCAGTTCTATCAGCCTTTTCTTTTCATATTAAGCATCATTAAAGAAACGTAAGGAGCATTGGAAGAAGAGCAATCCATTTACATTTTGCTTAGAAATCATTTTCAATTAGTATTTTCTCATTTATTTTAGATCTCTGGCAATCTGAGAGAATTTTGTCTTTCAGGATTATGTTGATTTTTAGCAAGCAAGACTTTACTGTAGCTGACTTTATGTTATTGTTTCTTGCATCTGAGTACTAATTAATTTGGTTCATTTTTATGCATTTCATAATGTTATTATATATAACAACATTTTTATGTATAACATGTTGTTATTATTTGCTTCTTACTTGGCAGGGATTTTTGAAAGCATCCAGATCTTAACATTTCAGGGATTTCTTTAGAATTATTTCTTTGGAATTAGCAGTAAGGTTTGATCTTTTAAAAGTGGATAATCATCTGATTATGGTCAGTATTTTAAAAGAAGACTTTAACTTATAATTTTAAATCGTAGATCTATAATTCTAATTGTCCCCCACTCACCCCCAATGGATGGTGATTATTGATATTTTATTAGAAGTTGTCATTTATAGTTTTCTTTGCTATATAGTATGCTATTTATGGAATTTCTAAGGTCTGTCTTACGAAGAGTTTTCCCCTGGTAATGATTTTGCAGCAGCTGTTTTTTTTCCCTTCAAATCTTATTTATATAGTTGGCCTTCTGTTTCAGGAATTCATGCGGATGATTGGCAATGATAAACAAGGGCAGATGATTGTATTTCATTTGATAGAGCTTTTGAAGAACAATGGGCGACTGCCAAGGCCAGATGGATGCCCTGATGAGGTGAAGTATTATTATAGTAATATATTAACTATAGTCTGGAAGGTAGGTGCTCAGTAAGGGTCAGTATACAGTAAATTGCAAACCTCGTGTTTTCTTCTGCATGAATTTGCTGAAGAAGTTTATACAGCCTGAATGGTTGTGCTGTTGTTTTATCAGTTACATGATGGGTATAACCGCTTTTGTTTTCATTATACTTCAGATTATGCTCGCTCAGGAGCCTAAAATGTAGTGTTTCTGAATATGTGAAATAGGATTATTATGACTATCCCAGTGAAGCACTTAAGTTTCTATTTAAAAAATGTGTATTTATCAAGACAGTGAAGTTTAGTGTTTGGAATTCGTTCCATAGAGGTCTCATATAAACATTCTTGCTCAAAATTGTGTACCATAAATTTTCTGATTTGTTTAATGTTTAGCAGAGAAACCTTAGTATCTACCTAGAGTTCAATTAATCATATTTAATTCCAAGACTTACCTTATCTTTATTATTTCCCTCTCTTGCTTTTCCTTTCTCAAGCATAGGAATACTTATGTATGTTTATCATATGTATTATTAATCATCAAGCATTCTTGTACAGGAGCTACGTGCTGATGGTGCATACCGTGAAGTGAATGAATTGGATTTTGTGTTCCTGGCCTTTGTATTTGTATTTATGCTTTTTTGTAGATCTAGTATATGCCTCTGGAACAATCTTGAGAGTGTATGTTAATACAGGATTTTAAATTTGCTTGTACTCCAGGTGTTTTTAAAATGTCCTCATTTCTAAACCTTTTTCTTCACTGTTCTTTTGAGGAGGGTGCTCTTCAGCTTGAGCCAAATTGATAGAGCTGGGTTAAGTAAGTCAGTAAGGAAAGAATGTAACTAAAATAGATACACACAAAAAAATAGTGTAACTTCTAGTCCACATAGATTCTTTTATCTGTCCATGATTGGACACACTTGGCAATAATTCCCTCAAAATTTGAGGACAGGAATAATCAAGGTCAAGAGGTTTAGCAGAGAATGAAAAGGATGATACAGATGTGGGCAGGGAAACCATTGGACATGTACATGAGTACAGCAATTGTTGAATCACAAAAGTTTGAATTTTCATTGATAATTTGAATGTCCTGTAAATATGATAGCACTAAGTATGTTTTCTTTAAACTTTTAAGTGCAGTGGTTCCATTGGCTGATGTTTCTTCATCTAACAAAGCAAGGTGGCAGTGCCTCTCATCTGTTAGAAACTACACTCTTCCTGTTTTGATCCTAAAAGGCCACAGATGTTAAAGCGTTCCAGGTGTTTGTGGCTTACAGGCTGCTTTAGGCTCAGGTCAATGCTAGAATTTCAGATTTGCTGAAAAGTGAAGAACTGAAAGCTTTGTTTGTCTTGGGATCTTTGCAGATAGCTATTAAGGAAAACTTGAGAAATTTTTGGAAGTATGAGAAGTTGTTTACAATCTGTTACGAACTAGTGAGAAGAATATAGATGAAGAGAGTGTCATAGAACTACTGTTCTGTAATCAGGTGCATGTCTGAGGGAAGAAGTGTGGCTAAATGCCTTTTAGAGTGCATGTATTTTCAAAAAATAATTTTGATCTACTTTAATATAATTAGGTTCAGTTTGCATTTATGTCATCTGTCTGATTAGATATGAAGAGTGATGAATAATTTGACATAAGAATTGGAAGAAATGTATGTTAAACTTGCAGGGAAGCTTAATCTGGAATTACTGTCTGTATATCTTTTTTGATCAGATTTGTAAAGCTTTGTTTAAATTCTGTTGTTGTGAGCATTTTTTCAGCTTTCAGAAAAATAAGGGCTAGCAAGAAAGTGAATACTTAGCAACATAATCTAAGTTTTCTTACAGGCTTTGAAAATTATTTCAGTCAATTTCCATGCAAACTAAAAGAAAGAAAATCTCCTTAAAGGCTTTTTGCTGTCCTTAAGCAAGGAAATTGATGGCTATTACTAAAATCTTGCCATACTATTGTGCCAGTGTTGCATGGAAGAATGCAGATAAATTGGATGGTCTTTGGACCGGTTCAAGGTAACTCAACTGTCTGTAGTAACTATTTACGTAATGTTTATTTTCTTTGTTTCTCCTCTAGATTTATGCTATCATGAAAGAGTGCTGGAACAATAATGTTACCCAGCGGCCCACCTTTAGGGATCTTGCTCAGCGAGTGGATCAAATAAGGGACAACATGGGTGGATGAGGAAGCTATCCCTACTTAAGAGGATGTATTAGAATGCAGAACAAGATGTACTTGGTCTGCTGTGTATAATTGACATATGTGCACATGTGCATCTATCCTTGCTGGAAGTAAATTCTGCGTGGCAAATACCTTAAATGTATCTGCAAACTGAGGAATCCTGCTGGTTTTCTTTATCAGGATATATTTGTTACTATGAGAACATGTTGAAATTCTCAACAGGGAAAGAAAATATTTTTTTTAATGGAATAATATAATATATGGTCAGTCTACAATACTATTATTTGCCTTACTTGGCAATGCAAAAAAAAGGTGACTAAATATGGTGAAATTAAGAAACAATAAGACAGTGTATTTCCTTGTTGAAATGGAGATGCACAGAAAAGATATATAGTCTTTTCAGTCTGAGTATATAGTGAGTGACTGGGCACCCTGTGTTGTGTGTTGCACAAGGGCTTGGTTTTGTTAACATGTGTTTGTAACTTTTCATTGTTGTTGCAAAAGTGGCTTTTCTGTGTAACAAAACAGAATTGGTTATGTAATACAGCAACTTTTAATGTGCCTGTCTAAATCAGTGATCAGTCAGATCAGAAATATATGCAAAGAAACATAGGCCGTGTGATGTACTGTATTTATTTTTTGGGAAAGGAAAAGGAAACAAATTGTAATTTGAGCAGCCAGATAACTTGCATGAAAGTTGTAACTTAAAATGAAAAAGAAAACATGTTAAGTTTTTTCTTATTCTTCTTTTCCCACAAGAATTAGATTCCTTTTACATGTTTGACAATACAGTGATAGCAAGGAGAATTGAAGACATTTCATATAAGAATGTCTTCAGGTTTTTTTTGAATATGAAAAAGCCAAACATGCTACTTTTGAATGTTGTTCTTTTATCGTTTCCATCTTTGTATTTTTATGTTGCTCTCAGTGTACCTATAAATTGGAAACTTCCTAAGAACAGAATTAAAAATACAGAAAATGCCCTTCAATTCCTTACTTTATGATCATAATCTTGTATGTTCCTTCCAGTACCCTAAAAAGGTTTATGGCTCAGTGTATGATATGGCCAGTCATAAACACATTGAGTCAGCATTGGATCAACTCATTAAAAAAATATTTTTCTGTTGTAAGACATAGCCTATGACCATTTGAAAGGAGGGAAGTGTAGGTGCAGTTGTTTCACATTTAGCTAGAGGCAAGAACATGATCCCAGGTACTGAGAACTGGAAGGAGGTCAAAGTTACCTGAACAGATTACTATGTGTAATTCCACTTCTGAAGTAAGTATAACAAATCTATGGACAAGACAACTGGTTTTGCCTCCAAGCATAAAACTTGGGATTAATCTTGTATCTTAAAGCAGTAAATGTTTCAGATTTTGTTTATTGAAATTCAAATATTTGATTATTTTTACATATTCTTAGATGTTGTTGGAAAAGCACAATGCTTGTTCTTCTTGAACTTTTGCTGAGAGAGGTTCAATTAAGGCTACACAAGCTCACAAACCCTTAAAATCCATACAGGTATTTAATGTGGAGTGTTCATTTTTTTAAATTTGTGGCAGAGAGTTTGTGGAATAGCAGGATTACTTTGCTGTGAGGCCTCATTAAGATTTATGATTACCTATATCCATCTACTCAGAAACGAAAGTACCTTTAATTAAAAAGTATGAATTTCTTGCTCAGTGCAACACAGTGCCAGTATAGCAGTGTTTCATACCACTATGATTTTTCTCTCCCACAATCGCTCATGCAAAGTTATGATATTATGATGTGGGAGATTGCTGCCCTCCCTACTCAGCATCAGCCCTCTTTCTGCCCACTTGTGTTTAATAAAAAATTTAGTTGGGTTTTCTTCCTATGAAACTTTCACAGATAGCCTATAAACTTAATTTTGCAAGCACTTCATAAGTGCAAAGAACTTTAGAGAACTCCGTTCAATTTAAGATGTGTTTTCTGTTTCTGGACACTGCTTTCAAGATGACTTAAAAGTTTTATGCAAGGAATGCCTTTGCATTTGTACTCTCAGTTGTGTGTATGTGTTTTTTGTAGCAGAAGAGGATAAAGCTTTAAAGCATCGAAACAGCATTTTAGCTGGAATAACATATTCAGGAACTATGTAAAATTTGCAGTGTATGGCACTCAGTAGCTAACTGATTTTCAATATATAGTAGACTAAACATAATTTATGTAAAAATCTCAGGGAAGTTTGTTTAATACAATGAAGAGATCTTCCAGTCTGCTATTTTTTCAAGCGAATAAAAAGTCTTTTGCATGTTCTACTAATGTATGATTGGTTACATAGTCTGATTGCTTACGTATAGTGTGGAACTCAAGGATACTTTTAAAGTGTTTTGTGGACTTTTTACTTTAATACTTCATAATTTTTAGAGAAAGCCATATCTTTACACTGCAGTATAATTTCTTGCTTTTGGTCAGGAGCATGTGTAGTCCATTGTAATGAGTCAGTCTGTGCAAAGGGCTTGATCATTCAGAATGAGTATTCTTTGCTGGCTGAATAGGACCAAGTAGTTCTAAGGACTTGGGATGTGTGTGATAACCTGCAGTGTCAATGTTTAGGTTTTGGAGCAGACAGAATTATGGTTTTCTCAAAAAGCTGTAGAGGATGTAAATGCAATGATTTGATAAATTTGCTAATGCCACATGTAGTGTCCTTTTTTCTAAAATAAGATGAAATTAAAAAGAAAAAGAAAAAACACACACAAAAACTGCATTTCAAGAACATATCTATGGTAGATTTGTAGGATGCCATATTTTTATACAGTATTTGTATTAACAGAATCTTTTTTTTGTTCTTGAACCTTTCTTCAGTTGGCATTGCATTTGTCACACTTTAGAGTAGTCAATATGCTACCCAAAATGCTGTGATTTATTGTAGGAGAAGTGCTGTTCTATGCATACATGACTGCTGCTATGACGTAGAATTAAAATACTAACTACCGCTTTGCACTTATATTAATGTAAGTGAAAGGATTTTCCTGTAAGTGCAAAATGCATCTTAAAAAAAGCAATCTCTGTAAACAAGTATTGTCTAATATAATATAATATTGGTTTGTTACCCTATCAGTGTAAATATGCTAAGCTTCAAAATGGATCTTCAAATATACACCACAATCTTGCAACAGTCATGTAATAAGCCAGAGAAGGAACAGATTCTCAATAAAGGAAACCCAAACTTTGTCAAGTCATAGTATTGATTTAAAGCTTCCATTGTTGAGATAATTATTGCTATACATACGGATGAAACTATTAAAAAGATGTTAAATGAATTTAATTAGTTTTAGAAACCAAGTCTTTAATCGTTGCGTTTGTTTGAGATATGGCTAACTGTACTGAAATGTTTGAGAAAAGATGTTACTGCATGAAGAAATGTTACTCTTGTGTAAAGAAAGCAAACTTTTCAGGAATGTATGAGCACATAAAGCTGGATAGACTCCGAGAGCAGGAGTGGAAGCACAGAAGAACAGGAGGGCTGTTGGAAAAGGCTGTTGTTAAATGAAGAAGCATTTTGAAATGGACAACAAGTTACAAAAAACTGATGATGTCTACTGAAAATGCCATATCATGATAATTGTGTTAATGTATTTCTGAACTGTGTATTGACTGCCTTAAATCTAAAATTCTTAGAGACCTATCCTGACTGAAAAATGCAAGAATGACTATACCAAAAGAAACTGCTTAAAATTGTTCAATGCTAGACAGCAATCATAAATGGTGTTTAATTTTTTTCCTGAATTTTGCTTTTAAAATAAGAGGTTTACAATACTTTATATTAAAGTAGAAAAAGCCCCTTTGGGGGAATGGAGAAGAAAACTAATGTTGCTTGTAGTTGGACTGCAAATATTTGGACACATGACTTGTTGGAGAGAACATGAAGGGGGATATTTTCTAGAAAACTGTGTATTAATAACTGAAACTTAACTGTGCATTTCTTTTGAGTTTGGTTAGTAAAAAATAAAGTAACTAAACACAATGAATGGCACATGCCTGCAAAGGTTTTCTTTCATACAGTACCTAGAACTACTTTTTGGTGTCTAAGTTTCCGGTGAAGAAAACTCTGTTTCAAAGGGGTGGAATGCAGTATATACAAATCTGTGACCTTCCTGGGGTAGTGATATGTAGTGCTTACCCTTTTTATAAGAATCTTTTTTGTCCCAAAATAAAGGCTGACTTGGGGTGCTCCCTAAAATTAAGATTGACTTAACTAGCTTAATATGAAGTTGCTGATTTGGGGATGAAGAAGCACTTCTCTTTACTGTCAGTATTTACAGAGAGGCACTGATAGATTGTCTGTTACCAGACTGTAGTTCTTTGAAATTCCATGCGGGCAAACCTGGGTGCAAATACACAAATGAACATGTGATTCTGTTACTTTACCGTAAGATTTTTCTGCTATTATGGTTTTCTTAGGTAGATTATGATTATTGCCACTTCTCTTGAATAAAATTGATGCAAATTGATTTTTTTTTTTTTTAAGGGGAGGAGGAGAGTGTTGTATTTGATGTTTGGTTCATTTGTGTTGGTTTTGTTTTTTTATATTTTGAGAGGTGCAGTAAGAGAACAGAATATAAGCACACCCTCAAATATATGGTTTAACTGCTATACTGTGGTGGGAATAAGAATTATCCTAGTTCAGTTATGGCTTCCAGCACTGATATCTTACTCTCATAGAACTGATGTGCTAAAATATCAACCCAGTGATGTTGTAAAGGTTACTGTAGGCAGTGTTCCTGCTGTTCCCACCCAACAACTACTGCCATCATTGGGCATCTTTCATTGTTACGGAAAATTTTTTAGATGTTAAATAATTTCGAAGAGGAAAATATTGGAGGAGATATACTGCTGTCATGAAGCATGATCTCCCCATGCAGTAAGGTGTGGGCCTGCAGTTCTTTGTGCTGTGCAACAGGGTAATGTTCTGCCTGTACTTCCCAATAAGTATTCATAGTGATCTGGGGTTTACTTGGCTAGGTTTTGGTAGCTGTGTGGCTGCAGGTAGGAAGCAGTCCACTTTGGGGCAGGCGGGCTTGGGAAGTTGCTGCAGTGCTGGAGGAGTGGATCCTGTGGTATGGCGCCATGTTGGAGCAGTGCTGGGAGGGAGAGCTGTAGCTTGTGAGAAGCCCACATGGATGGATCAGTGCTGGAAGGGCAGCATTCCATGAGAGGGTGCTCATGTAGGCAGCAGCAGTGATCCTGGAGAAACAGTGGAGATAAAGCACTATGGACAGACCATAGCACCCATTCTCCTGCACTGCTAGGGTTGAGAAGGTAGAACAGGGAATGGATGAGACATGTTTGTAGTTTGCTCTTAATTTGTGTTGCTCCAAACTGTTAGTAGTAGGCAATAAATTGCATTAACCTCTCTTACGCAGAGTCTGCTTGCCCATGGCAGTAACTGATGAGTGACTGCCCCGTCCCTATCTCAGCCCAGTGTTTTTGTCCCGCAGAAGAAAGGCAGAGAGTGCTGCAGTGCTGAGCTCCTGCCGTTGTGAACCCACTATGTAACACAGAAGTGAATGCCAAAACTTTGCATAATCAGAAAATAACTGAGCAATGCTGGTAAAAGCAGAAGAAAAAACCTTAAGGAACATCATGTTTTATGCACAACACAGACATATCCACGTGCAGAAAGAATTCAAGAACTTTTAGCCAGATGATACCACAGGACAGCAAGTTTTGACTTTTGACAACTTTTACAATGCTGCAGCTTTGTTCATATCTGTTTTGTTGTGAGTTTTCCTGTGTTCCCTGTATAGTGCTGTGCAATTTAAAAAAAAAAAAAAAAGCCATTTTTTACAGAGTAGGGTCTCTACATCACTTATGTTTCCTGCTGGTTGGTAGCTTTCCCACTAGGGCTTTAAAGATGTGTCACTTCTAGTGGATTTAAAAAAAAATAAAATTCACATTTGTTTTTATTTTTTAAAAAGTGATCATAGTTCTTGCAACAGGGTAAGATCACTACTGAAAGTCTGTGTGGTAATGGAGCAGCAATCTCGGATCTTTGTTTATTATTGTTTTGGTTAAATGCCATGCCCCTCCTCTTCATCATGCTATTTCTGCACTGGGAATCTGGTGGTATTCTTCAGCCACTACACTATTCTTCCATTTCCCAGTTTTATTCTGAGAGCCTATAGAAAGGCTGAGTGCCCTGATGGATTCAAAGTGGTGGTGGTGGTGGTGGTGGGGGGGGAATGTCTCACCCTGAAGCTGAACCAAGCGAAGGCTCAGTGCATGCACGCACTCAGTCTGCAAAACAGTATGGCAGATTAACTGAAACGTGAGGGGATGCAGTTCTGTGATGGAACTCAGGAAGTCAGGTTGATGTCTGAACTTGAAGATCTGAACGATTTTTCCCTAACTAAATGGTTCATTATTTGTATTAACAAGGTTGGTGCCACAACGACAAATGGGGTTTCCATTTTTTGTTTGTTCCTGCTGTTGCACAGAAAGGCATGCGTGCTGTTTGTGACTGCCCTCCACATCTACCTTGTGCTCTTGTGTAGCATGGGGTGCACAGCACAGTGTTAGTGTTAAGAAAACAGAAGTGCAGGAGCAAAAAAAAGCAGCCCAGAAGGCAGAAGTTACCAAATCAAAGCCAAAGAAATGTGGACTGAAAAGTAAAACTTGGGGAGATCATAGTGTGTAATACCACTACGAATGCAATTCACAAAGAGATACTACAAACAAGTCAAGAGCAAGGGGACCTGCAGAATTAAATCTGGAAGATGCTACAGTGAGTAGGAGCAGAGACACAAGTCACTCATGAAAGAGGTTATTTTAATTCCTGCTTTCTAGGGAGAGCATCTACCTGTTAAACTGCTGTGCAACATTAACCCCTCCAATGAAGTGTTGGAGCTACCTTTGAAGTGTTACTTTGGGTCTTTACATGACGTTAAAGAAAAAAAAAAGGTGGTGGGAGGAATAGAGGAGACCCAGGAACTTTGGTGCTTGCTGTATCAGCCTTGTCCTACACAGATCTCCTGCTGCACAGGATCCGCTTGTGCTCTGTGTACATGAGGAGCTCTACCACAGCAGAAGTGCTGCTGTGCCTGCAGGATGAGTGAGGCCTGCAGTCTTCAGTAGGGATTCAGTTTGTGCTCCTTGCAGTTCTGGTTCATGGTTCTTACAAGGGTTAAGCACCAGGCAGCTTCCTCAGGATGTGCCTTAGAGCTGCAGACTGGGGAAGAAAACCCCATAGTGTAGTGATGTGACAAACAAGTATACGCAGGGGAATTCTCCATGAACCCTCAGGAGCTTGCCATGGCTGCGGTGCAGGTCGGAGTGAGGCCTTAAGTCACTCATTTCTTATAATGCTTTCACTGAATTGTCCGTTAAGGACAAACAGCTTGGAGTCCTCCTGATAACTGTAACCCTAAATGGGGTAGCAAGGGGGAAAATTTTGGCAAATCTCAGAAATCTGAGGAAAGTTCCCATGGGGGAAGAACACCAAATTCATCAGATATCAATTTCATCAAAGTAACATGAGCACCTTTCCAAATTTAAGGCGCATTTTAGACTAATGAATGGAGAAATTGAAGGGGATGATCATAGCCAAGTCCTTTTATCACACCACAAGCCACTTAGAAAGTATCAGGAACTAATTGCTTTCTGATTGTCAGCGGCTTGCGGGCCAGTTTGACTCGGTATGGGTGTATATGAGGTTACAGCTAAACAGACTAAACAGTTTGTGGAGGTGGTTGTTCATTTGTAAATTCTTTGCAGAACTTTCTCCCACCCCATATCAAAGTTATTTCTGATAGCTATTGTTCAGTGTGCTGCAGGAACATCCGATAACTTCTACAGGAATTCTGTTTTGGTTATTAGTTTTCCATTTCCTTAAAAAGTCTTTATCCTGATTCTAAAAATCCTTTAATTGCTCTTTATCCCATGTAGTGTAATATTTTAACATTACTTCTGCCTTTACATACCTGAAGATTTCTGCATGTTTTTGCCTTAGTCTTCTTTTCTCTTTTTAAAACAACAACTGTTTCTACTTTGCTCCTCTATTAACATACATTTTCTTCATCTTTGATGATTTTGCTGCTGTTTAACAGACTACCTCTTTCCCAATATGTGGTGCTCATGGAAGTGGACATGGTACTGCAGTCGTTGCTTATTTGTTATGCAGAAGAATTGTGTCATCTATCTTAAAGATAAAATTCTCATTTATGTGTCCCTCTATTTGCCTGTTCTTGTAACAATGTGATGCTATTACCTCTTTCTGAGATCATCCATAATACCAGATTCTTCTCTATAGCCAGAAATGGCTTGTATTTGTGTTTTCAATCATTTCTAAATGTAGAAATCATTTTCCTTAATTTTTGAAGACCAGTCCAGACTCTTTATCTCTAAGATAATTCCAGTTCCTTCCTCCTAAATACCATCTGTAAATGGTTTTCTATCTTTTCTTGAATTCTTTATGCATCTTTATTGGCTCCCTTCTCACAAGCAATTAATGAAAATGTCAGGTAGTACAGACTTAGAAGAGGATGATCTGAAGTCATTTTCATGTGTTTTTCTTCCTTGTCAGCCACCTTTATAAATGGCTGAGATACCACTCTGAGACTCTTGACTGTTTTTCTTATCAGTGGTTCAGGTCAGTTTATGTTATCCTGGATTAGCTGGGAAGATCATCATGTAAGTCTGAATAACACTTTTTTTTTTTGCCAAGACTGAGTGCAGCAAGTTTGTAGATGACACCGAGTTGTATGGTGCAGTCAATAACCCCAAGGGATGAGATGCCATCCAGAGACCAGGACAGGCTCAAGCAGTGAGCCCAGGTAAACCTCACAAAGTTCAACAATACCAAGATCTTGTACCTGGGTCATGGTAACTCCCACCATCAGTATGAGCTGGGGGATGTAAGGATAGAGCACAGCACTGACAAAGAGGACTTGGGAATACCAGTGAATGTCAAGTTAGACATGAGCCAGCAATGTGCCCTTACAGCACAAAAAGCCAACCACATCCTGGGCTACATCAAAAGAAGTGCGGCCAGCAGGCTGAGGGAGGTGGGTCTATGAGGACAGGCTGAGAGAGCTGAGTCTGTTCAGTTTTCAGATAAGAAATCGCCAGAGAAATCTAATAGCAGATTTTTAGTATCTATGAGGGGGTAAAAAGGGGACAGAATCTTTAGCAGGGTCTTTTAGGGCAAGGGAAAATGGTTTCAGACTTGAAGAGGGAAGATTTACATTGGATATAAGGAAAGAGACTTTTGCAGTGAAGGTGGTGAGGCACTGGAACAGGTTGCCCAGTCCATTGGTTGATGTCCCATTCCTGGAGACATTCATGGGAAGGCTGTACAGGGCTCTGAAAAAGCTGATGTAGCTGTAAGTGTCCCTGTTCATTGCAGGGGAGTTGGACTACATTACCTTTAAGGCTCCCTTCTGATGCAAACAATTCTGATTCTATGATATTAAACATCTTACCTAACCTTTAGAACATTTGTGTTTGTTTCACTGAAATCCAAAACTGATGTTCTTCATCATGTTCTAGGTACCAGCATATTTTTCTACTTGAATGTTTGCTGTATTTCCTCTTATATTCTAAATTGCAGCCTGACCATCCTGGATTCTTTGTCTAATTTTCAGAAAGTCCTTATCTTTGCCGTAGGAGTTCTTTTCTAAACATCAGAAAGCTCTCTTGTCCACTTTGAATTCCCACAGATTTGTATATGTAGACTGATCTGAAATTGTGTTCTGTCAGCTCATGATGTCAGAGGTGGATGTTAGTGGTATGGTAGCAGAGGTTAAACCTTCCCACCAATATTCCATTACATGTTGTTGCCATGTGGCAGATGGCAGCAGCAGGGCAGACTAACAAAATGGTGTCTGACAGGGATATGTGTATGAAGCAAAGGTGTGTCACTGAACTCTTCTCTGGGGAGAAAATGGCATCTGCTGGCATTCATCATGGTTGCTGAGTGTTTATGGAGACCAACAGCAGATGTGAGTACAGTGAGGTGGCGGTGGTATGTTTCAGCAGAGGCAACAGTGACGTGAAAGGTAAGTCACATTCTGGATGGCCATTCAGTACTTTCACACCATGAAATGAAGAGTGTCAGTCAGTTCATCAATATGAATCTGCTAATTGTGGTGATTACTGAAAAGTGTTTGCTCTATCAAATAGTGTTATAGTGCTCTTTGTTGTAGTTTACATGGAAATAAATAGAAGGCACTACTTTTGGAGCAACCTGTATAGGTGAATCTGAGGCTTCAACCAGGAATATTTTGGTGGGATGAACGTGGCTGATCACTAAGTGCTCATCCAGCTGCTCTCTCCCTCCCCTTTAACAGGATGAGAGAGAAAACATAATGCAAAGCTCACTGATGGAGATAAGGTCAGAGAAATCTCTTGCTATGCACCATTGTGACCATAGATGGTTGGTGGTTATGTTTTTTGACTCCTCTACTAAATTATACAGGCCATCACACAACTCTGCTTATGTAAATTAGTTACTTGTTTTGTACCGAATTAGAAAGCATTAGTAAATATAACCATCTTATTCCATCTTGCAGCTATAACAACTCACTCACTGGTCGCTGCGTATTTTCTTCTCATCTCTGTTATGATGTTAAGTCTTCTCTGGTCAGAGAGGCTATGTAGCCAAACTCTGTTTACAAGCGCTGTGAGTTTTCCAAATGCCCGTTGGTATGTTTGCTTTTTGTAGTGTCTGCTGGGGGTAGCTCTGGTAATAATCTCTCTTGATTCCCTTATTGCTCAAAATGAACATCCTGGACATTTCTGTGCTGACTTTTGTTGATATCTGCTGACTGGGGTTGACTTTCTCAGGTGACATCCTTACATCCATGGCTCAGCAATACCATTTTTCCAGTCAGTCTGTACCCTGCCACTGAGGAACTGAGACTCCGTGGTGTTTGGTTGGTGCAGCATGCAAATCTGACCCTGGGCAGGAGGTAACAACTTGCTGCAGACTGCTACTGGGTCCCAGAAATTGTCTCTTTTTAAGACTAAGGAACCACTGCTCCCTCAGCTTCTAACAGGTTATTTGGGTCCAGAGCTCTGCTCACACTGGCATCTACTTTTTTAGCATTTACTCTTCTGGAGAAAATTATTTTTATGTTCCAATATGTCTTTTCTTTTTTTTTCTGAGGGAGAGTGGTGGGTGGGGAGAAGGTTGACAAAGCTAGAATTACAGAGTGTTTGCCAGAAAGAAACTTTGACAGGGGCAGCAAGAAGACGGAAGGTGTGCTTCCACTCATGTGGGGAAGGTTCCTACAAACTGCAAGGTAATTGCAAATTGTTGAAGAGAGGATGCGTGAACGCTGAAAGGTGAGGTTCTAACGAGTGTAGAGTCCTTTGCAGGATAAATGTACATACCTCTGATCATACCTGCACTACACACCTTTCAGAAGCAGTGAAGGCAACAGCTGAGATGGTCTACCAAACACCCCTTGGTGCCATGCAGGAAGTTTCCTGAAGTAAAGCTGAGAATATTTCTCCTGCATCAAGTGCATGAGCCTGCAAGTATTGAAGGTGGGTTAAACTTGAAACAAAGAGCTGGTGTGTTTATTCCAGTTGTTCAGCAGAAGAATAAGTCCTCTCCCATGTCATATAAAGTTGGTGAGCATTCTAAGGTACAGAGTTACTTTCTGCAATGTAGTACTCAATGAGAGTGGAAAAGACTCAAGAGACCAATAATGAGAAACGTAAGATCAGTGTCAGTGACACAGGAAATCTGATAAACAGAGAGGAATAACCAACACTCCTGAAAAGTAGTCTGTTCAGGTACCTCGCCCTACACACATGGCAGAATACACCTGTCCGTTTGTATGTTACTGAAAAAGGTAATAGACAAAACGTTATCATATGTTGGCAGGAGAGGAGTTGTGACCTGGCTACTGAAATCTCTGCCTCTCAGGTGTGCTGCACAGATAGCATAGGAGAACTGGGGTTGGCTTGGCACTGCCCCTCATCTCAAACAAAAGAGGATGAGAGGGAACTGGACCCTCAAACAGTGCCTCATATTTTATTATGTCAGCCCACAACATCAGAGGTAGATGTTGGTGGTACAGCAGCAGAGACTGAACCTTCCCATCAACATTCCATTAAATGTTGTTGCAGTATGACAGATGGCAACAGAGTGGCAGTCTGACAGAATGACATCTGACATGAACATATGTATGAAGCAAAGGTGTACCACTGATTTTCTCCATGCATTAAAAATGGCGCCAACATTCATCTTCACTTACATTTCTGGACACCAAACTTTGGATGTGAGCACAGTGAGGTGGTGGGTGGTGCATTTCAGCAGTGATGACAGAAATACAAAAGACAAGCCATGTTCCAGGTGGACTGTGCACAGCTTTTGCATCATAAAATGAAGAGTATTAATCAGCTCATCCATGCAAATCTGATAAAGGTGGTGACTGTTGAAAAATGGTAGACTGTAGCTGAGAATGTGCTCTATCAACTAGTGTTATTGTGGTCTTTGCATCTGTTGTCATTTCCATTAAAACAAATAGGAGGCATTGCTTTCTGACTGACCTAGTTATTTTCCATATGTCTTTGGGCAGAGTTGTTCAAAGTCATAGTCAGACCTGCATCAGATTTTATCCTCAACCTTCCCTTCAGAAGGATAAACCATTATAAACCACGTAAATGTGCTAATATGACAGTGTGCTTAGTGCATCATTTTCTACTCACAAACTCAAAACAACTGTTCAGGAGATGGCTCACATGTTAATAGATTACGCAAATACTGACCACTTCATTTGAGTTAAGATCACATCGATGGGACTGCAATTTCTGTAAGCAACGAGTTGCTAAGACAATGTTTTTCTCAATAGCTAATTGATCACTGAGAGAAATGGAGGGGAAAAAAATAGAGACGTGTATTTTTGAACGACTATGACGGTAAACACAGTGTGTTGCTTTGAACTGCTGTGTGTGTATTTATGCTCTCTATATGTACAGAAGTACTAAGCTTTTATGTTTGCCATTTGAATCAATATGTTGACTCAATATCTTTATATTTTGAGCTGTCTGCTTCAATACAACTTTGCTTCTCCTGTGTAACTAGTCAGATCTCTCATTTTATGTGCCAAGTTTGCTTCTGGTTTTAAAAGAAAGCATGAGTGCTTTTGTATTTGCACAGCAAGCCATGCAATTAGCAGCAGGCTGCATCCTACCACATTGTCAGACCTGCTGCAGCAGTTGAATGACACGTAACGGTCACCTCAAGCTACCTAAAGTGCAAGAAAGCTATTGTAAAGTCTGACCTACCCCCAGAGAAAACAAGTAAAGGTCATTAAGGACTCCATTAAAACAAAACCAACATCTTTGAGTATTCAGATGTATATGTGGAGTCAAATATTTCCTTTCTGTAAAACACAGACTGAATTTCAACTTAACTTACTTGATATTTGCGTCATAGCTGGCCTGCTACGGCCTTTAAAGACTACAACTAGACTATTAGAAAACCAAATAAAATCACAGATTTTACCATTTCTCCAGGTGGAGAAGAATGATGCATCTTGACTCATGCCTGTGACAATGCCTGTTTATGTCAGATCAATACTGATGCTTCATGCTTTCATCCTCAGCTATTTATAGTTTTAACACCAGGTTATGTTTAACCAAGAAGTTAAACTTTAGGCTGCTCTATTCAAGAGTTAGCTAACGAATTTAAGACAAGAACTCTTTCACTCTTGATCTAAGAAGACCTGCTCTCCGTGTATGCAGGCTGGAGGGTAGTGTTCATAATGAGTGCTCATTCTGCACTCTCTCTGACTGATACTGACATGGTTTAAAAAGTAATAAAGATGAGTGATAGATGCCTGAGTGCTGGAGTAGTATCTTAGGAAAAGAGATAGAGTAGTGATGCAATAATCTCATTAACTAGTTGTTCAAAGAACACTTTCCAAAAGAAGACATATTTAACCTGTAAATGTTCTACTGTGGTAAGTTTTTTTGAAATATATTGCATAAAACAATTCTGCAATTGTTAGGAAAGGGAAAAACAGTGTTCAACGTAATCAGCAAGCTGAGTCAGTGTTTAGGGGAGTTTCAACAGGCAGAGTGTTGTAGAGCTCTGTATTGTGAGTCTCATCTCAATAACATCCCTGGGTGTTCTTTCCCTCAGAAAGGATAACTATTACATGTAATATAATTACACTTTAACGAAACACTTAAGGTTTTCCTGAAGTGTTACAAAGATAATCACATTCATAGTATAAGAGTAAGGGCTAGATATTAAGATGAATTGTGAAGACTTCTTAAAAAAATATAGATTTAAAGTTACTGCAGTGAAACTAGGTCATTACAGTTACACTTGAGGATTTTTATTTATTTATTTAAAGAAAACCAGCATTATTAGTAGACTGGCAATTACAGACGAAATAAACAGTTTTCTTCCTCTGCACAGTATTCAATCAAGTAGCACTGCAACTAACATAGATTTCATGCACAAGTGCAGAGAGGGTTTTAAACTCTGCATATAGTACTGATTTCAGCTTTCGTACAGCCCCACTTGCAACACATTCCTGCCAAACCCAGAGACTCCCGTTTTCTTCTGGGGTACCTGGCCCAAGGGTAACTGCTGGGTCCTAGGGGGGTTGCAAATCCTGCTCCTCCCCTGTCCCTCTGAGCAGCCTCTTCTACCTGGCGAAGAAGGTCTTTGAAGTCATCTGCCACAGGCTCATATTCATTATAGTCATTTAAGCTATACAAGTCCTTCAGTGTCTCCCAGCCAAGAAACTGGTTGCTTCTCTGCATCTGCTCCAACTCAGGACCCAGAACTGACTGCAGCTTGAAGTGTCCCAGCAGTTTGTTACTTGCTGCTTGAGAAGAATCTGTTTGAAGGAATAGACCCCAGGTTAAGAATGCAGGAGTATCAGAAAGCACAGCTCTAGGCACTAGCAAGGGAAAACCCTATCAGCACAATAAGAAAAGCATTTTTATCAGGGAGAACTGCCGTGCTGCAGAACCTCTCTTTGTGATTAATTTATTAATCACTTTTAGGGGAACCCATTTCCAAGGCCAGGCTGCCTGTGAGGTGAGAGAAGTACAATGTGACAGCAGTCCCTGAGACACACACATCCCATTACATCTGCACTATTACATCTATAGATCTGTCAATCCTTCCATAAAGGAAGTTATAAGGAAATATGTCCAGAGGCCACACAAGGCTGTGACATGGGAATTAAATCAGACTGCTTCTTTCTCAAGCACAGCTATGCAAACCAGTATCAAGTGAAGAACAAATGGTAAGATTAGGACTGAGTATTGGATTTGATACACAAATATTTCATGTAAACTGTTTCTTACAAATGGCATTATGTCTTTATTATTTCAACTGACAGGCTCCACTCCTTTCCCAAGGCACTACCTTGGAAAGCATCTCAGGAACACACTTGGTCCACCTGGCCCTGCTGTTCTTGTGGATACAGCTCCACTTCCATTCACTTTGCACTGTTTCTCCCGGTTTTACTTCTGCCAAGGTGAGCAGCACCGTTCATTTCAGGTAATACGAGCGGAAGCAGCTCATTTTGTTCTAAAGTTAAATCATCTGAAACAAGTGTTTAATTCGAAGTCTCACTGCTGTCGCTTTGGTTTTGTTTCAGAAGGCCAAAAGTGCATGAGAATACCCAGTGAATGCTGTATTTACTTCAGTAAGGACAACTGACATCGCGGGTGGAACACCTATCAAAATAATTTAAAAGAAAGACAGTGGCAGTCGTAGCCCCTTCACTTGTCAGATGGTGGCGGCTCTCAGCAGACGCTGGGCAGGAAGGCTCCCAGCGCAGCTGGACGGCTGCAGAAGGCGCCGCACAGAACAACAGCGGCAACTTTGGAGGCTGCACACATGTGGTTTGTTACAGTTACCGTCTACTACTCAACTTGTTAAGAAGGTAGAAAAAAAGCGAATTCACTGCGCAAGTAAAATGTACTTCACTCACGGCATGTTTAAACAAGAAGAAAGCAGCCCTTTCATTGCGCGTCTCAGCCATAACAGTCTTCTGCCTAAAAGCGTCCCTTCCACACGCTGAAGCATCAGCGCGGACGAGTCAGCACCTGAAGTTACCGTTACACGACCGCATTTCGCAACTAGTTTGAGAACTCCGTCATAAACAACGCGCCTACCCCTTCCTACTGCACTCGACCCGGTAGAACCGAGCCGAACCGGGCACCTGAGATACTTCCCTGCAGCTGGCGGCACGCGCTGCGGCCGCCGGCACGGCAGAGCCCGCAGCGCCCAGCTCGGGGCTCCGCTCCTCCCGAAGCGGCGGCGCGGGCACTCCGCTGTCCGTCTCGGGCACGAAGGAGCGCCGACACCGTGGGGGACTGCCCGCAGCGCCGCGGCTCAGTCCCCGCCGGCTTCGGAGCTCGACGCGTCCCTCTCCCCGGGGATCGCCCTCGGTTTTCGCGAGCGGAGGAGCTCCGCAGCACCGCGCCATCCCCCTGCTCCCGGGCACTCACCGTCCCCGGGCGCCGGCTCCATAGCCAGCAGGGAGAGTCGCTTCCAGCGGGACCCGCCGCAGGTGAAGATGACGGCACGGATGAACTCCCGGCCGCACAGCTTCACCCCGTATCCGTCCCCGTCAGGGAGCATCGCACCCCGCGCTCCGGGCTGCCCTGGCACGGCCGTGCTCAGCAGCGCCGCGGCGGCGCACAGCAGCCTTAGCTTCGACCCCATAGCGCGCCGCCGTCCCGTCCCGTCCCGTCCCGTCCCGTCCCGTCTCGCCGAACGCCAAACGCCGGCGCCCACCGCAGCTGCCCCAGCCTGCCGCCCGCCTCGCGCCTTTTATGGGCTGAGGGCGGCGCTGAGTCACTGGCCCGGCCCGCCCCGGTACCGCCGCCCCGAGCAGTGCCCTCCCGCCCCCGCCGCCCGGGGCCGCCGCTGCGGGCACGGCGTCCCTGGTGGGCGTCGAGGCTCGCTCGGAAGCACCGCCCCGACCTCCGAGTTGGGGGATGACGCTCTCTTCTCACGCCTTCACGGCCCTTCCCGGGGCAGTGAAGGTCCCCTTCCCTCCCGATCAGCTGCCCGGCACCGAGGCGGGAGGGAGCAGCACCGACGGCAGCGGTCCCCTCACCCATGGGAACGGCGCACGTCCTCCGCTGTGCTCCCAGTTCACTGCCAAGTGTCAGCTAGCGGTGCCGTCTGGAATGACTTCAACGTGCGAACAGCTCCTCCGATTACTCTTTTCCAACCTGGTGTGCGCTGAAGCACTCGTATCCTCAACGCTTGGGCTGAAGCGAAGATACAAAAGGAAGCAAACACACAACGGTGGAATAGACACCGTTCCTCAGAAGTGCTCCAGCTGCAAGTGCTTGCAGTATGGTGGCAGAGTCTGAGCTCCTCCCGGGCCCACACTGGTCCCCCTCCAGTCTGAGCCTTGCACTGGAGTCACCTCGGCTCTGAGCTTAGCCACTCACGGCTCTGGTGGGGACTTCTTCACCCCACCTCACAAGCTGTGTTCCCTGTGAAATCAAACATTGCTTCGTTGCGGCTGTTTTTGTTTCAGTGTAACTGTATGGCAAATACCCACTGTCCCCTTTCTAAACACTCATACTATGGGAAGCTAAGAAGTCTGAAAATACTGTCAAGCAGTTGCCTGTGGGTCCCCTTGCATGAGGGTTATACTTTCAGTTCCTCGAGTAGCTGTTAGCATGTGGAAAAGCCTTTGGACTCAGTCTGCAAGGAGAGCACCCAGCACGTGTTTAAGGGTGACTGATGCACCTCAGCTGAAGAGGAGGAACACATGGCTCCAGCCACGTTTTCAAGGAGGTCTGTTGTGTTCCATGCTAAGCTGGATCCAGAAAGTATGCAAGCTACAAAGTTTTGCAAGCTTGGACATTCTTCTTGGTCCAGTCTGCAATGTTTTGGATAGGGCTGTAGCTACAAGAGCAGACACAGATGCCACCTGGACTGCTACAGGATGAGGTCCTGCCAGGTGGAAGCTGCCGGTCTGAAGCTTCTGAAGGACAGAAGTCTGTGCATATTTTGGTTATCTTTTGCTATTCTCTTACATACAAGTTGAGCAGAGTTACTCACAGCCTGCAAAGGGAGCAGCAGTTTCATCTTACTGGCATAGCAGACTTTTCTGAACATACACACCACATTTTGTAGCCTTTCAGCAGCCTCACTCTTAGCCTTGCTGGAGAACTGCTGTTGCATGCGAGAGTCCTAGCAGAACATTCGGGGCAACAAGGAACGCACCTCCTGAGGCTCTCCTTGGGCCAAGGCAGGCATTAAGGTAGCTATCTTCAGTTTCTTCACATGAACTCGTTTTTGCAACTCTCTGAAGCACATAACCCCTTACTGCAGCTGCCAAGTACCAGTGTTCAACAAAAGACTGGAAAACAAATAATTCAGAAAAACTTCTCCAAACTCTCATGCTTCTTCTTCAGGGCTTCTAAATGCAAAAGAGCACTTTCTATGTCTCTGTTACGCTTGTTGTTAGGTGATAGAGTGTGAGTTGTCAAGAAGATCTCGAAGGGAATGTCATTTCGAGACATTTATAATTCCTCAGGGGAGCTCACACTGCAGCACTCTTCATCACTCTTCTTGTCGAAAAGCATAGGCTGAAAATTCTCTTTTACTACGATTAAAGACTGCAGCAACAGGCAGTGATTTAATGAGTTTTATAAAGGATCATACCTGAACAAGCTGGAAGCAGTCTGACATTGCTTAATGTAACTATGCTTGGTGCTGTGTCACCAGTAGGGTGTACTGCTCAGTGTTTTTCCCTCAGCCATATTTTAATAACATCACCCGTGCACCTACGGCTTTTGACTGATCTATTGTATTCAAGTAGTAGGTTATGAAGAAACTTACCAGTAAGTTGGATAACTTTAAATCACGCAGGGTTTTATACAGAAAAGACTAACTGGCAATCTTTCAGCAGTTTACTATGAATTTAAATGAAGTCAGATGCTAAGCTTGGTTCTTCATAGCCAGAAAAAAAATACCCCTACTCAAAATAATACATCATCATTTATCATGAAGTACCATTTATGTTTCTTCTGCTGAATTTTGAAACTATTGGCTGTCACCAGTCAAACTTTATAGAGAGTAAAGTGTGATTTGTGAATGCAAGCAGTTAAATAAAGGAAAATACACCCTTTAATAGTAATTTGATAACCTGCGGTACTTTGAACAAAAGGCTTGTTCCCACATTAAGTATCAGACAATCTACACAGAAGATCAGACTGATGGGCAGATGTTTAGATTCTGTTGGTCTCTTTTCAGAGACTTCATTTCAAATCCATGATGTTCCCTTCTTCAAGAATACTTGATTTTTGAAAGTTGCTCAGACATGAATTTTAGATATTTGTAAAGATTGCTTAATGCCAGGCAGATGGGATTGTCTTCCAAAGAGAAGCACCACTGCATGCATGTGTCTGGTGACTACATGTCATTTTTATCCAGATATCTAACCGGGGCTTTATCAGAAAGTGGCAATGTGTTTTAAAAAGCAGCAGTTCATCTTTAAGGAAGTTATTAGTTAAAAAATGAGGAAACCCAAGCATTTTTATGCAACATATTCCAAGACTGATTAAACAATTAAATAAAACAGCAGAACTTAATATTGCCTGTGTACTGTTTGTGTATTTTCTCTCACAAATTATAAGAGCAGCAAGGTGCAGTTATCACTCACCACGAAACCTCAAAACACGTAGAAAAGTGCATGTAAAAAGCTGATCCCTCCCACTGCCCTGAAGATTTGCTTCACTGTCAGCTATACTCACGTGTCCTATCAAAGTAAGATTAACCTTGGGTGGGACAGGCAGTTTGGTTCACAAGTAGCATGCACGTTCTTGGATACCAAAGACGTATCCATAGAGAAAACATACAGAACTTGATTTTGACAACTTAATCATGACTTACCTCTCACTTTCCCTGAAAAATCCCACTCTGAGTGACACTGATTCAGGATACATGGCTGTCATACATTACAGCGAGAACAACAACAGGATTACCGTCATAAGAGTAGCTCATGGGCTAGAACAAGTTCCCCCTGCAGTTATTCATCTCTTCCCCCTTGATTCTTGAAAACAAAGACAGTTGCTGTGATTTATTACAGGAAGTATCACAGTTGAAGCCAGTTGAGAGCCCATGACAGAAGGGATCTGGATATTTAATGTGCTTAATTTATTTGTTTCTGAATACAACTGATATGATGATTATGAGCAACTTGCATTGTGAACATCTGTTTCATTGAAGTAGACCCTGTCAGTGGCAAGCTTTCCTATTTTCCTACGTTGTTCTTGGAAAAGAATGATATTGTTCAGCCTCTCTAAATATTCAGTAATAAAGGATTAGAATCTTCAAAACAAAAGCATAATTTACCCAGCACTATAAAGCATAATTTACCCAGAAAAAAAGCACAAAGA
>VXAB01000653.1:13133-30709 GCA_013399175.1 Odontophorus gujanensis | reverse complement strand
AAAAAAAAAAAAAATCAGAATAAGCCTAACAGCAGAAAATGTATCTAAACTGTTAACTTCTTGACAAACTTTGGCATATTCTGTGTAGCCTGTGTAAATGCATTTATGAGTTTGGCATTAGGCTGTTGCGTTTAGAGTATGTTTGAACCTTTATCTTATAAATGTATTGGCTTTCACTGATACTTACTGGATAACACTGAATTAAACATGCCCCATCTCACTCTTTTTTTTTTTTTTTTTTGGGGGGGGTGGGGGGGGGGGGGGGCCCCTCTGTTTTTACCCCTTGGATAAAAAANTGGGGGTGAGGTGTGCCCCTTCAGTTTTAACCCTGTGGATAAAAACAGAATGAAACAAAACAAATTAAGCTATTTTGAAGTAATACATATCTTTTGTAGTATATCTTAAAATAATTGTTTGGGTCATTGATTTGCTTTGTATGCTTACTTTATTTAACACTGCTTTTGGATCAAACACCATAGCCAGCAATCTGTCTCAATGGATAGGATTAGCAGTTTTCTGTTACTTGTAAGTAAAACTACAATATGGAGTATTAAAATAGGTCTTTTGTAAAATGTCTTTCTTAGGATTCGCAGGTGACTTAAAAGGCACTTGTGGGAACATACAAATACCAAAGCAAACTGGTGTAGTTGTTTTTCTTTCTTGGAATAAGAAGTATCAACAGATGATAGAACATCTATCACTTCAGCGCTTGGAGGAAAGATAGCAAAGATCCACTATGTGAAGGAAAACTAGTAAGTAGGGATATCCACGTACCAAGAACAGAACAGTTCTGAGCACTAATTTAGGACAGACATTTTTGTGGTGAGAGACTGTTATAGGGCAGGCAAAAACTTGGGCAGTTTTAGTGAGTGCATAGAAGTGCACTGGCTGGCAGAACATAGTACCATAGGCTGAGCTGAAGTATACAGAATCACAGAATGTCCTGAGTTGACGAAGACCTCAGAAATCACTAGTTCCAACACCTCTTCTGTGAGTATAGTTGCCAGTCACCAAATTTGGCACTGGATTGGGTTGCCCAGTAGTCATCCAACCTGGCCTTGATCCCCTCCAGAGATGGGGCATCCACAATTTCTCTGGGCACAGCTTCTCTACAGATACTGCTTGTTTTGAAAAGTGTTCATATGAATTGATACAACTGACTTTAAGTTGCTTTTCTGCTCTTCAGTTGTGTGTTGTTTTGGTGGGTTTTGATCCATGAAACACACATTCAAGCTACAATACTATTCCTAACCCCCTACCCTGCAGAATATTCATCTAACCATGCCCAGAATGTCGACAAGTATGATCTGTGAGGCAATGGTAGTTCCATGTGTTGTCCTTCCATTCTCTATCATCCCATGCCATTGATCCTCAGCTTCCTGTCCCCAGTCACCTTGAAGGAGCCCCAAGCAGCTGGAGAACCAGGAGCTGCTCCATATGCATCCCTAAGCACCAAAATAAGGGGCTGTCAAAGGGCACATCTTCCAAGGTGGTTAAAATCACTTCTTGAAATCTTACATGGCAAAAGTGTAGACCAAACTATTAAAACAAAACAAGTTGTTTTAACCAATTTTACTGGCCTGCACATTAAAATGCATCATTTTTGAAAATGTACGGTCTTTGTTAACATACAGATGAGACATACAGAACTAATTACAAAAGTGGACGTATTTTTAAGTCATCTTAGACAGCTATGAAAATAGTCATATTTCTTCTACCTTGAAAAGCTTTTGTTACATGATCTACTCACCTGTCTTACTGTAACAGTATCCTAACCTCAGTGAAGTAGTCTTCAAAAGGCATCATCAGAAGACTTTAGCTCAATTAACTACTGGATATTTTTAGACATTTGTTTTTCATTCACACAATTAGATTAATACTATTATATCTTCTATATGAAACACACACAAAATCTGTTTTTAAACACAATTTCCAATGGACGAAGTTACATTGTTTTCCAATTGTACTGTTAGACTACTAAAATATACTAAAATTATATTCTCAGTAAAGCAAAAGCATGCAAAAAATCCTTCAGTTTTTCATTTCTTGTAAGGTCCCTTGGATGTGCCCTTTACAAAAACATACATTAATAGTTGCTTGCTGCTAGCCTAAGTTAATATTAATCTTCGTAGTGAAACTCTGATTTCATGTAAACAAATTATCCTGAGTTTCAGAATGTCAAACAAGCATTAAAAAGATTGAGGAAATAGCCACATAATTTGTTTTCTCTTTTTGAGAAATTATCTTTACTCATACTTTAATACACTTTTTCATAAAACACACAGTTAGCGAGTGACGTGTTTACTTCTGACCTACTTCTGATAAAAGCTGTTTATTCCAGAATTTGAAGCAGAGATGGTGAGTTCTCTGCTTAAAGAACAGGAAATAAAAAGTGTCTTTTTTTTTCCCCCAAAGAATTTGTCTGGCTATTGCTGACTTCAAATTAATCTCTGCATCCTCAAATATATATGAAAGTTATAACTATCTATGCAAATTCTGTAACTATCAATTCAATTGCTTTTATTGATTATCTTGAGTACAGCCAGTACCACACATTTTTACTACAGGTGGAAGTTATTTTCAGAGTAAATAGGCAGTGCTAATTCGTTAATTTGCTCCAAGCAATAAGACTATACTTCAAAAATGATATTTTCAAGGGATATTATTATCATTACTTTAGAAAGTATTGATTTTTTAAAATTTCATTTTGTTTATAAAGGCACTTTTTTTTCTTCATACTTTATGATTCGCTTACATCCAAAAACATTATTGCAGTTACATTTTAGATGCTAACCTTCAATACCATTCTCCTATTTTTCTGTTTCCAGAAATTGCTCCAAGATGTTCTGATTCTTTTTCCAGGTCTTCATAAATGGATGGTCATTTTGATGGTTCTAGCAGTGTGGTCTGTGTGTCCAGTGTGTTCCCTGCTCCACCTTAAAAATAAATAAATAGTAGTAATAAAAAAAAATTGAGTTCTTTATCTTCACTGTGAGAAAGCAAATGAATGAAAAAAAATAATAATGTAAAGGGAGAAAAGACTTGATAGATTGAGATATTCTTATTTGGGGCAGAAAAACAAAATACCACATTGTAGTTATGTATTTTACAAAAGAGTGACAGCAATGCAGTATAAAGTTTTCATTAAGGAATTTTGGGCCAGTGGAATAAGAGTGCACAGAAATGTTTGGCCTGAAGTGAATGTCTTCCTCAAGCTGGATTTGTATGAAAAAACTTCAGTCAAAACAATCAGTTATGCTCTTGCTGCTGTCTCTGTCAGGTCCTTTCTCCTAGGGACTACAGAATTATTCCAGTAAAGATTATTTCAGAGGTGTATTGCACAGGTTCTTAGGAATGGAGGCATGATATTCAGCAGACTTATCATCATGGTGCATGTTATACTGACTTCATACTGTATCTGTTCAGTGAGGTGAGTTCGGGAAGAGAATCACACATGCACATAACAGAGTATATATGTATTCTTTAAGAAGTAAATTCTCTCTACACATTATCGTAGATACGACCAATTTGGACATCCATTCTCATCTTGTCTCAGGCCTCACTAAAAGACATTATGTTACAGGCACAAGGTGGGTAGCACAGGAGTTGGAGAAGCACTGCCAGAAGTATTCTGGTTACATAACCGTTTGCCAGGACAGTTATCTAAACATGCTGTCTTAGCAGCGCAGCAGGGGGAAAGTAACAGGGAGCAGAACACACTGGGCAACGCTGGAATGAAAACATTTAGGACAAAGAATCTGAAAAATAAAGATAGAGATTGAGCATCTTAAATGAGTCATGGTGGTCTGAATGTGATATAAGAAAGGATGAAGATTAAGTAAAGAGTGTTTTGGCTGATGCCATTTGGAGCAAAGCCAATTATCTTGTTTGTCTATGCCTTAACTCCTAACTTAATCATTACGGCAGTGATTTGAAGCTCTACCTATGTAGACGTAATGCTGTAATGCAGTCCAGATTACATTCTTTCTGTAAAATAGATCTGAATGCTGAAAACTCCGGCAGCAATTTCGGTTAGTATTACAGTGCTTGGGATTTCCATACGTTAGTAATACCCAAATGGATGACACAGATTAACACTTTCAATGACTGCTAAAACCACAGTGTCAGTCCAGTTGCATTTGACATCAGAATATGAAACAGAGAAGAGATGTTAGCTGGCAGATTATGGAGATACTGAAATAACCACAGTTAGCTTAGGAGAGGGGCACTGACTCTTAGGCTGAACACTGACATGCACTGAAGGAAAGAAACAAATTAAAGAGGCAAGAGTAGAAGTAAATTTGTATAGATTCACCATAAATCTACAGAGAAGAAGCATGGCATGGAGGCAGAGAAGTGGCTGAAAAATGAATCTGGAAATGGACACAAGTATCAGCTGAGTAATATGAACAAGTATGATGTCTATAAGTCAGTTGTGCCATAAGGCCTTCCCTTCAGATGCTTATTTTTTACCTTAAAATAAAAAAACTCTTAAGCATGATTTTCACATAATACAAACATTACTCTGATTGCCAGTCTAGATTCATTTAGGATTGCTCAATCCGTTTCATTCTATGGCTGAAATCAGTAATTAGTTTAACTTCCCTTTTGCTTTCTTCTATCTTACCCTGTAAGTAGGATGAGTGGGCACAAAGCTCTGCTGTCTTTTCACAAGGCTAGGCAAGCCTCACTTTGAATTCTCTCACAAGGCAGCTTGACATCCCCTAATGATTTCAACTCTTCAGTGATTTTAGATTTCTTATTATACTGAGTGATAAAATGTATAAAATTTCAGGAAAAGTATTACTGTTCTTCTGCATCAGTACTTTTCAGTCTGTACTCTGTCCTACAACTGTGGAATTTCCATTCTTGCATAAGTCAAAGAGACAATTGGATATGGCCCTGGGCAACTGGCCCTGCTTTAGTAGGGTGGGTGAGGTGTTAGTTCAGATGACCTGAAAGGTGTCTTCAACCTCAATCATTCTGTGGTTTCATGAGAGCAGAAAACCTCCCCTGGTGTTCTCAGACTTCCCCTGATGCCCTCGTACTTCATCACACTACTGAGTTAAATGAGTTCTGTAATCAGCTTATACATTAAAGTTCTTCACTATTACTTCCATCTGGTGAGTTCTGATGGCAGAAATCCCTATTAATCTCTAGCTTCTTGCTGTCCTTCATATCAAATTGAGTTCTACTTTATAATATCACTTCTTTAGGTCATCGGTTATTGCATTACAGTTCATTTGTTCTCTTGATAAAACCCATCAATTTTGTCATTCACAAATATTATTAATGTAATCTACCCACAATGTCAAATTTAAACCAAAAGCAGATCCAGACCAATTCTTGAGAATCTTTTTTATAACTACTAAAATCAAGCCTTACTTTTTAAGTAGAAACATCTGATTTCTTCTCTTTACCCCAGCGCTCACATTTCTGCTAATCTCAGCGTCTCTCATGGTAACTTACTTAATCTTACAGAAAATTCTTTCAAGAATTCATAGAACATCTACCACATTAATTTTGGAAAAGAGACTGATTTTCTCAAAAAAGACACAGCTTGGCATATTACATTTTATTTATTGTCCATTTGGCTCTATAGCTTTTCTTATTATTTCTTTCAAAATTTCATCATAAACCTTGTAAATCACTGAAGTTACAATCTTTTAGTAAACCTTGCTCTGAGATCTGGATGTTAAGACCAAGAGCTGAAACAATTCTTAAATTTGGTTGTTGTTTTCAGTAGTAGACGGCAATGTCAATCTAGTTAAATAAGATGATTTGTGAGGGTGACAAGCCATAGATCAGTGCTGTCCCCACTTACAGTATACACTCTCTAGCATGTCTTGTTCACTAAGAACTTGAGTGAACATAAAAGTATCTATTAGATTTTCCACAGTCCTTCACAATTATCATTTAATCACATTAATCACTGGAAACTATGAGGCAGGAAACAACTTTATTTTCCATCTCAATATGGTACTGTGGCAAGATGATCTGCTGATGACTGTGCTTAATTTTGGTGGTGTAATAAGAGCAAGATTCCTGTCTATATCCCTTTAACTATTCTTAATATTCTTATTTTCTGTCAAAACTGCAGGATCTGAGTGGAACATAGAGGGAAATCACTTGGTGTGTCATTTCTTCCTAATATTCAGTGCTTACTTCAGCTGGTTGTTTGGTTAGATTTTAGGTTTTTGTTGTTGTTGCTTTGTTTTGGTTTGGTTTTTTAAACAAGAGAGGAGAAGATAATGCAACCTGAACAGCAGGGGCAAAGCTGTATAAGTAAAATAGCCTTAACTGAGGAAGTACCTGACTATAACAGAGCCAAAAAACAAAAAACAAAAAATGAAATCAAGGAGTGAGATTTTTATCTGAAAGAAAATCTATTCTGAAAAAAGATAAAATCAAGTTATCTCCCAGCCATTCTAAAAAGGCCAGAGATTACCTGAAACATTGTTTGGTTTTGTGTGTAAACCAAGCAGACTGGCACACACAAAATTTTTAATGTTTACAACAGCACCCCACAGCCCACATCATATTGATAGGCAAATATAAAGCTTCAGAGAAATGCAGTAGAACTTTGGGGTTCTGCTATTTTATTGCTCAGTTTAAGAGAAGAAATTTTAAAAAAAGCTAAAAAGAATGGGGGGAGGGAAGCCCAAGATTATTTAGGACATTCAGCACATCAGCACTGCTAGGTTAGATTGACCTTGATTGTCTAAGACTTGTGTGCTCTTATACACCACTAAATCAAGAAGGAAGCCATTTTAATTTCTTCAAAAGCATTAAATTGCCTTCTGGTCACCTTCCCATTTCTCATGTAACTGTCAATTAAACGATATTAAAGAATACGCTTCAGATGAGTTTTTAATGTATCTGACTTGAAATAGGATTATCTAACTGGTTGAGTATGCGTATATCCATCCGGACTCATGCACTCAGAGGGGAGCCACAATGATGATGAGACGGCTGGAGCACCTCTCCTGTGATGGATGTTTGAAGGAATTGGTGCTGTTCAGCCTGGAGAAGAGCAGGCTCCAAGAACGCCTCATTGCAGCATTTCACTACCTGAAGTGAGCCTATAAAAAAAAGAGGGAGACTGACTTTTCTACAAAGCTTGATTGTGATAATTATAGGGAGAACGGTCTTAAAGTAAAAGCAGAGAGGTTTATGTTAGATGTTAAGAGTAAATTCTTAGATGGTGAGGCACTGGCACAGGCTGCCCAGAAAGGCAGTGGATGCTCCATCCCTGGAGGCATTCAAGGCCAGGTTGCATGGTGCCGTGGGGAGCCTGACCTAGCAATTGGCAACCATGCCCACAAAACAAGGTTGGAAACTTCCAATCCAAGCCAATCCTAAGAAAATCATGTCACCTATTTATTTTAATGATGAGACATTCTCTCTTTGTTTTATACATCCAATATACTAACTGAGAAAGTTGCCATTTAGTTCTCTCAGTGCGGCCCGTAGATTCTGACTGAGAATAATCATTAGTAGTAACTATGAGTAGCTTATACCAAGAAAGCATTTAGGTCAATTAGCAAATGCTTTAGCATAGAATCTTTCTATTGCTGCTTCACATGGTCAAGAAAAGCAAAATACCAGAGTTAGGTTTTGAGAAATCCCCGAGTCTCAACAGAACTCTTCAAGTTAAGTTTCTCTGACCTTTACATTTATACAGTATTGTGTAACTGCTCTTTGGTTTTTTTCTGTTTGATTTTAATTTAGCTGTAAGCACAGCTAGGGTCAGCCTTGACACCTCTTTGCCCTTTGAAGATTTCTTTTCCTACAAGTCAAGATGATAATTTTTGTGAACCAGTATAGTTTACAAATATGGAAAAGCACTGTGAAGATAACAGATCTTTTAAAGACAATGCAACACATCTTTACAGAAAATGGGAAAATACTTCCATAAATAAAATAAAAAATAATAATGCAAAGAGTACCATCTGGAGAATATCTTCACATGTTGAAGAATTTTGTATGGTGTAGGAGCTTTAAAAAAACCCAACACACTGCTAGACTTTTTTCTTCATTATTTATTACATGTACTATCTAAACATATGGGTCCATTCCCATTAAATAAAGGTACATTTGATCTTTATTAAAAGTTCCTCTCTACCGTACAAAAAAGAAGAAAGAAATACACTGGTCTTTTCTCCTTAGAATTCTGCTAAAAATATTTACTGTGCCTAAAATAAGCAGTCTGAAACCGATGTAGTTAAGAAGTTAGTTAAGTTAGTTAAGAAGAAATCAGCTTCTTCCCACTGATACTTGTAACTCAGTATAGGGAAAAAACAGGGTACCTAAGTTAGTATATCTAGCTTAGCTAAGTGAGTTTTATAAGGTACAGGAAACTGAACACTATCTGCATAAAGAAATATACTCTAGAAAAAAAGTACAAAGAGAGAATTCAGAAAGTTCTCTTCATGTATCAGAAAAGCAAGTAATTAAATCTGTTCTTTTCTTCTGCTTTCTAATTCAAGAATAATTTAAAGGATTTGTAATTACTTAAGGTTTCTACCATTTATTCATCTCCATTACTATTGATTTAGCCTGGGCTGAACAATTTCTGTTGAATTGTTACTAATTATTTCTTCAGACTATGTTGATCTTGCTATCTTATTTACAAGGTCATTGAGTATCTAGATAGGTAGAATTAATTTTTTAGACAGCACAGTAAAAATAGAAAAATGGACAGATCTATTTACATATAATTGTACACAGTAGGAAAAACAACATTCACTGTAGTGTCTCAATACTATTCCATCTCTTTCCTAAAGACTTAACTTGCAGTTGTTCTTACAAAAATATCATCGACAAGCTCTAGTTTCCTGACATCCATAATTTTCAGATCACTTTTTTTCTGAAGAAGTAATTACATTGTGGCTGAGAAACCACTTAATAAAATATCAAAATAATTAGATTTTATTTTGTCATCTACAAGAGACTTAGAGATTCTAAAGTAAGCAAGCATGCTGCCTGTTAATTAGCCCCATTATGGTCCCAAATATCCTAAGCCTTGTAAATTGCAGAGGCTTGATGTGACAAGATAAAATAATGACATGTAATTTAATGTTCTCTATTTTTCCCTTCAATTTGATGATGTGTGTAGTTTGCACATGTATGAAAAGTACTAAGGGATCCTTTGTTCTCTTGCTGGCACATAAGAAGTTTATGCTTCTAAAATGCACAGTAGCATCTAAATGAGCTTCAATTTCAAGGCGCACATGGGGAGGAAGTGGGACAAGGTTATGCTGATGAAATACATGTCTTTCCGAAAGGAAACTTTCTGGAGAAGAATAAAACCAGACAATTTATTATGCACAGATAATAGAGAGAAATAAGAGAAGAATGAAAAATAAAGTTTTAAGTTTAAATCTATATGAGTAAATGAAAACATGACCTCTTAAAAAGTAAACTACAAAATTTGCAGAGTGACAGCTCTTTGACGCCACAGTGAGAAGGGGAAGAAGAAGAAGAAGAAGAAGAAGAAGAAGGAAGATAATTAAGTCACAAGGTCAAACAAAAACCCTTCCGTAGGAAACTGTCTAATAACGTTCAGAAGCCCAGGGTTACTTTCATGTGTATTTATACAATTAAAAAGTAATATGTGTAAATGAAAAGGACCTGTTGTATATATTATAAACAAAGACCAGATAACATAATGATTAAATTCTTCATATTCTTTTTTTAACTATAAGAACAATTTTTTCACATATGAAATGCTCATCTCTCTACACAAAAGAATAAATGGGAAAAATTCACAGAAAAATCCTCATAATCCCTTTCCCTTGAGCAAACTTCTACAGTGTGAGTATAACATCTTACCTAGATGAAACAAAGTACTGGATTTAAAATCATTTCTTAAAAAAGCATACGCTGGGAAGAAGATTAGGCTGAAGAATATTTAAGAAAAGTATTTCATGTCTGTACAGGAAAATGTAACACAGTCAGGAATAGAATGTTTCAGAGCAATCTTCACGTACAGAAGGCTGTAAAAGGTTGATCTAGTGACATTTAGATTAATCACTGAATTCTTATTGTTGATCAACTGGTATAACATTACAATGAAAATGTTATTGTACAAGATCTATTCTTGTTCATAAACCTACAATATTGTACCAAGATAGTGTGAAGGAAGTTTTTAGAGACTGTAAGTACTCTACAATATTGCTGAAGAAGTTCATTTTTAAGCAAACATTTTTAAAAGAAAAATCCATTTATCTTTAGTCATAAGTTATATAAAGAATATCTAATAAAAATATCACTAAGTATCACTAAATGTGATGCACAAAATATCCTTAATCTCTTTACATCTGTGCAATATTGTATCATACACAGAAATACATCTTCCAAACTCTAGAAACACCCTTTGTTCTGTTCTTCTATAATCTGAAAGTCTCCATTTTTGATTCCCATTTCTTCCACAGCAGTGAAAGAACATTTACGTCACTTTGCATAGTTTCATCCTGTCAAAACAAAAGACTGCAGCAGTAGGTCTGCAATGGGGGCCCAAATTATGGAGAAAGTGTTTAGTAAAGCATTCCAGGGTAATTCCACAGTGACTTCAGTGGATTTCAAGCTTTTCTTATGGAAAAAGAAAAGGGGAAAACCAAGCAACGCTGATGGCCAAAGTTACCTCAGACCACAGTGTTTCATCACAAAACTTCCTGGAAGAATAGTTTGGAAAATGTCTGGACTCTATTCAGAGAACACTTGAGCCAGTGGATTGTGAGAAAGAGTTGATACTGCTGGCATGTTCCAATAACACACATTTAGAGAATACACCTCTGACTGAGCAAATTGAAGGCAGGACACCACACAGATGAGTGTGCCGTCAAAATACACTTAAACATGTCCAGACTCAATGTCCAATCAACTCAATATATTTTCATCATCAATAATTGTTGGCTCAAGTATGAATATATCTTAAATTAATTTGGATACTGTAAGTCGTAATTCTAGGCAGCTACAAGGACACTCAAGCAGTTCCTGTGTCTCTCAACCTTTAGGACTTTTGGGCGTAATACCTTCATGCTTACCCAATCAATACAGCAAACCTAATTTAAGATCTTGTGTTCCCAGTTTTGAATGTTTTGAATGAACTAGGCAGCCTGACATTTTGACCTTACACTGGCAAACAGCTATTGGTAGATCCTAAGACAAAACAGCTACATTTTTAAATTTCTTAATTTCAAATCTTGGTCAATCTGCTCTGGGTGCCCCTGTCAGAGTGGGGGTTGGACCGCATGGCCTCCAGAGGATCCCTTCAAACTCTCCCATTCTGTGGTTCTATGAAGATTATTTTAAATTAGTCAGAAGGCAGAACTATATAAGGAAAGATTCATGAGTCCACCACAAAAGACTGTTCCAAATTAGATGAAAGATACAAAACCAAACAACATTTGACTGCAGTTCAAATCAATATCCCATTTTTACCTGTTTATTTCTTAGTAATTGTGTCTTATTTTCCTCCACATGTGTTCTATTGAAAATGCCAGTCACACTAGTGCAGTTAAAGAGTGGAAGAGACTTTTGACCTATCAACATGCAGATTTTGTTACAAAGGCCAAGTCCCACTCCCTTAGGACTTATTTTGCAATGAAGTTTAAGACAGTTTATTTTTCCCTTATGGACAAGCAGCAAGAATTAAGAACAGTATCTATTCCTGCAAACCATAACATGTCATGCAGAACTTCATAAGATCACAAAAGGAAAAAAAAAAAGCTTGTCATTCAAACTGAGTATAGTCCCACTGATGTGAGTAGTTGGTTACTGAGGAAAAAAGATACAGGTGAATATCATATGTGAAGGTAAACTGTTCTTGATCCAAGTTCCATGTTTCAGGAAATAAATTCTACTTTCTTATTATCATATAGGCCTGCCGTCTATGGCACAGCAGAAACTTCAGCAGGGACTACTCACATTCCTACATTTTTATTTATAAAAAAACAAACACCGTAACTTAAAGGGTCTCAGGTGCGGATTTACTGTGGCAGGAAGGAAGGTGCTGAAACTTTCCCAGCCAGCAATCATGAGCTGAAGCTGTGATGTGAATGTGTGAGTACCCTCAAGCATGCTTGCCCATTAGTGCTGGAAAATCAAGTCCTCCAAGAAGCAGACCAAGTTTAAATACAAATAAGTTAGTATTATAGTCTTTAAAGGTGACACAAATTTTTGTGAATTAATTCCATAATGAACAGGTTTTCAAAAAACACAGGTTTTCTTAAATACTGATCATATCATTTTAAAATTTCAGTTCAGAATTTCAAAATAAAATTGGTTCTACTTTTATATTTTATAACATTCTCAGGAGGATCCACTCAGAAATAACTGTCTCCTTTTTTTTTTTTTAAATACAATTAATAGTTTCTAAACATTGTGAGGAACTGTAAGGACTGATTAGCATTTGAAATGTGACACACACAAACTGTTATGGTAAAAGGAAATCAATCTGACAAAATGAAACTTGACATATGAAGAGAAGTGAGGCAGGGAGGGAAAAGGTCAGTTCCTGCAAAACTGATAGTGCTAATAAACTAGTCAGTGGTAACCATTCTTATCATTTCAATTGATTATTATTTCAGACCATGATGTCAAACCATAGAAAAGAACATTTATGCCTTCATTTCATTGATTAAAATCTAGTCGGAGAAAGTTCTTATCTAAAATAATTTAATCAACTTCCGCAACTTATGAAGAATAGTGAACAGCCTTCTCTGGATTACAGACTACATGAACACTGATAAGTAGGACTGGAAATTTCTGATTCTCATTCTCTCTCTTTCTGGCATTCTCTTTCATGTTCGCATGCCGGAAGGAGCAAATGCTACTTTAGTCAGAAGCAAAACAAATGGGTTGCAAGATGTTGTACAAAGTTTCAATGGAAGTGGAAACCACAACCTTTAAAAACTGCTCCCTCTTCATTGCCCTAGTGAATTAAATACTACTTGTTTGATGCATTTCTTGATGCATCGGGAGAGAGGATGACACAGCAACCATCTCCTGATAAATTATTTATCTGATATATTCAATGTCTCCCCTAGCAGATTCACCCCTTTCCAGAAGTCCTCCAGAGAAGGGAGCAGGGGAAGCATTCTGCTTGAGAGCTGTCACAGCAGTTACACTTCTGAGGGAACTGCATTTCATGTCACTGTCATCTGATGGTTTTGTAAATAGATATTCAGACAGAAATTTACCTTAAAGGAATTATTTGCCATAAAAACATACACATGCATCTCCACTTAAGTTCTATAACTCACAATACAAATTTAAAAAAAGAGAAACAAACTGCTTGAGTATCCTTACACTCATTTTAGAAGAGCTTTCAGTTCTGCCAGAGGCTGATCTCTAGCATGTCTGTTGGAGAGGTAAAGGCCTTGGCTCCTGAGGCTCTAATAGGAGGTTATTGCCACTTGAAGTTTTTCAGTCATCAGAAAGTCTGAAAATGTTCCTTAAACAGCTAGTTATTACTATTTTCTGCGTCCTCTGAGACAGTGAAAATAAGATGTAATTTTTCAAAAACATGACAGCCACATTCAAAACCTGCAGAACACTTACAAAGCATTCATAAAAGTTGGTTTAGCTAAATAACTGCATAAACAATGCGTAGAAGCAATGCAGTTGGCATTTCATAAACTGACTAAAGACTATGGCTTTTGTGGCCTGTCCTAGGTGTCAACCTTAATGATCAATGTGCAAAAAATAGAAGCTGCTACAAATATCTGCTGAGCAAAAAATAAATAAGTAAATTGAATACAGAATAGTGATACTTAGGTTTACAAATACATAGCAAATAACTAGAGTACAAAATAGAGATGATAACTTGTAATAATTACACAGCATTACTTTATTCTACATCTAGCATACATACAGAAGTGTCAGGAAATAGGCCTCCAGATCAAACAGTTAAAATAAATGTTTCATCCTGCAGCTTCAAAGCTTGCCTGCAAATATCTTTCACTTGGAGTACACAGAGCAATTAAAATTAATAGTGCTGCAAGATATTACACTCCCTGAAAGGCAAATTCAATTTTTAAAGTTTCCAATTGCAAACACATATTACAAAATATGTACAAGCTAAAAGCTGTCATAAAAAGGGGGTCAAAAAACATTAGCTACAAGCCAGATCATAAACTGCACTAAAAAAACAAAAACGCTCTTTGTGCTCCTGTTTTTGTCAGTAAAGTAATTAAATTACGAGCCATTTAAAAAGAAAATAGCACAAAAAGTGTGTAAATCTATCTGGAGTATTAGGCTATTAAAAGATGAGGTCCAAGGACTATCATGTGAAAGTAAGGATCTGTGGGAGTTACCTGTGCTTCTGCTTCTGGGCATTATAGCAAAAAGTGCGCAGCAGAGTGCAGGAAGGTGTCCTCCTCCTGCACTTAAAAATCTTTTGTCTACAGAGCAAGTTATGTTTTGGGGTGTCATATCAGTGTGCAGAGTTCTTAGGAGTTTTATATGAGAATTGAATAGACAAACCAAAGTCTTTGGATAGATAGTTATGTCAAAATCAGGTTTCAAACAGCAAAATATATAAAGCAGTGTAAGACTGAGTTAAGATTACAAAATCAAATAATTCATAAATCTGACTAAAAATTAAGTAAGAACAATTCAATTTATTATTTCCAGCCCCAAATAATTTCATTAAGTACACTCCTTCTGGGCTCTATAAACTTGAGGGTTTTGTTGCTTTTAAGAAATGCGCAGTCATCACTGAGTCAAAATGAAAACCATAAGACGTGTGACAGGATATTAAAAAAATTTTAAAAATCTCAAAATGTGATGTTTTTTCCTATCCTATTTCTGATCCTTACTTGCAAAATTATTTTTCTTTCTTTAAAGCATTTTGTTTGAAAATAAAAATGGATGAAAAATCCCTTTACTTGAACATTTTACGTCCTGGCCTCCTTTAAGCTCCGCTTCATAGAGCTTCCCATTTTTAATTTTTTAAACTTAGCAATCAGGAAATATTTTTTCATACAAAAAATAATTGAGATTCAACCCAGATTTTACTTCAGTGGACATAAAAACAGAGGATGAAAACACTTAAGTTAGCTCTGCTAACAAGGAAGGAAATAGAGAAAACTTGTATTGCTGAAGAAGGCAGCTTCAGAAGGCATTTTTTCCAGCACTGAGGTAAATAGCCCCCAGTGAACTGAGGATTGGCTGCAGGTACACTTCTGAGCAAGACAGAAATTATAGCAAAGTAAACTGCATTCATAACAAAATGTGCTAGTCTGGTAAGACTGATTCCACTGAAGAGATGTACTTTGCTGGTAATGCTTGTATATTAGATATAATTAAAGTTTGTCCTTGTAAACCACTACATTTACTACTTCACAGTGTTCAGGAGGAGTAGACAACACAATCTCCCAGCTAATTCCAACCAAAGTGGCTTTTTTTTTTCCTTGTGAGACAGATTGTTCTAATCTTCCTCAACACAGATATCATTCATCTTGTTCTGTTCCATTTGGTGCACACAAACTAATAAGGATATAGAATTGTTACCAGAGAACATTTATTTCCTGAATTAAGCCCAGATCACCTAGAGGGCAAAACAATTTTTCTAATGCTTCAAGACAAATACATTAGAAATGCCATAAAAGCTTGTAGTATCTTGCCAATAGAAAACAAATGTAGGTACTTCCCAACCCCAAAGGGAGAAGGATGGTAGAAGTCAGGAAAGGGAAAGCGTGCTTACATTTCACTTCATGCGAAAGAAAGGAAGCAATTGTTTTTATTGTAATAAGACAAAAAAAATCCTTTTGATAATTCTGTGTGAAATCTTTAGTGAGAAAAATAGTCTGAAGACTTAAAAAAATTGACAGAATTACTCGGTATCTGACACTTGAAGAAAATATACATTTTTTAGGTGTCATCATGGCAAACATTTACATTTTACTAAAATATAAATCGGCAAATCTGCTGATGTAAAGGATATCATCACACTAAGAACAGGGTGGTACTGCAACAAGTCTCTGCAAAGGCACCTATACAGGATCATGCATCAGTTCTCTTCCTTTTTTAATCAGTGAAAGTGATAAAGCATTAAGAGAAGTTTTATTGTTCAGAAACTTACTAGCATTTTAACACAGGGATAGTATTAGATGATCTTTAAGGATCCCCTCCATCCAAAGCTATTATGTGGTTTTACTTCTTGCCAAGAGCCAAAACGTAACACGCATGTGCCTTTCAAAAGACACTTCATTTAATGATCAGCTAATAAAATATCCACAGTGTGTCGATGAATATGTTGGTAGGATTTATTCAGAAAATCACAATGCTACTTGCATATATACTTCACCTCCAAATAAAGCAGACAGCAACTCCTCTCACCCTTCCTGACATTTCTTTTTTGCATTTCTGCTTTTAGCTCATTGCTCAGATAGGAGTGGAGAAAGGAGTAAGATTGTCCTAGGATAAGAACATGTAAAACATACAAGTCTCTATCAAGAACAAAATAATAGACCAATGAGATCCACTCATTATACTTGTCTGAGATTGAAGGACTTTAAATCTAGTACATACAGGACTGACATTAGTATTTTCCCCTTTCCAATGTTTTGTTTGTTTGTTTATTTGGTTGGTTGGTTGGTTGTTTTTTTCTTTCTCCCCTGGTGTTTTACTTAATATTTTTTGCTTTATGAGCCAAATGACTAAAGCAGAGTGTGACCCAAAGCCCAGTTTGTCATAAAACTTCTATAGCATATCTCATAAAGACTTCTTCGCATTCTTAATGCATGTATATCTAACTGAAATAAAAGTTATGCACATAAGACCTTCATCTCAAATACAAATTATTTCTCAGTTTAAAACTAACTGGGGAGATGAAGAGCAGCATTGAGTTACCCGATAAGTAAGTAATGACTTCCTCATCTCTTCCTAGCAAAATTCTCAATATCTGCACTAACAAAGGAAGTTGAGAAAATAGTTATGTGCTACATTATTCAATTAAAATCTCAGAAATATCAATAGTTTTAGAAAGGTACACATTTGTATATAAAAACATTTATTTTCATAAATACTGAGACACAAATACTGCTTGCACTTTATGCACCTGTGATTCTATCGCTCTGTGACAAAATACAAGCAGTATTTGTGTAAGAATATTTATGAAAATAAATGTTTTTATCTATGCTAAATGAGTAGTCTCATTTTTCATTCAAACAAATGCTTAACATGTCCAAGGCAACTCTTTCACTATTTGTTCTCACATTGCCACTGAAACTTCTGCTTCTTAAAAATAAAGGACATGAAAAACTGGCAGAAGGTTAACTAGATTCTCCAGCACTTGTCAGTAAGAAACAAACTTAAAACTGTTAGAGTTTAAATTTACTTTCTACAGTGTATTTATAAACTCTACAATCACCTACATTTTCGAAAAGATATTGAGATGAAAACTAAACAATAAAGAACAACTGTAGAATAGATGTTACATCCTCTTGCAGTCTTCACTGCGTGGAAGTTTCACCCATAACATTATGTATTATAATAAAGTTCACACAGATGTCAGTATCAGGTCCTGAAAAAGAGGTTATTTTCTACTTAAAAAAAAAAAAAAAAAA